>JAHLJT010009436.1:159801733-159877656 GCA_031308135.1 Acheta domesticus
GATCGATAGTACTGAACGTTCGAGGGTGCAAAAACTCCCCATTGAGTTATTTATACGCAATGGGTCTACGAGACCCACGCGCCTATCGATGAGTTAATATCGACACCACGGATTCGTTACATTCCTACTGTACCTTAGTTTGCCGTTAGTATTGTAGAATTCTCCAAGATTAATTTACCCTTTATTGATTACGTCAAACAGCTAGTACACATTTCGATCGGGTCCATGATCCATTGGGCAAATGGTGACATGGTCTCTTGCTTAGATTCTGAATAGCAATATAGCTTTTCTTCCTCCGAAAACCTTACAAACATTTTCGACCGGTGCAAACAACTTAAACAGTTATTTATTACGCAATAGGCATTTATGGCAAAAAGAACAGGTGACACGATGCTGAGTGCGATAAATCGCTGTTGCACTTTCAATACAAACAAGTGTGGACGAGTCAATTCGATTCGATATTTTGCAAGATTTTATTTCTCTATTATGAATTCGTCACTGAACTTTCGAATGCTGTTTGATACAGCACATATTTGTGGCAAAGGGAGTAACGCCCCGATGCTGAATTGGTTAGGTCACTTTTTGATCAAATCACATGTGGGTGTTTCGGTTCCTTCGAATTTTAAAGATCCTTTTGGTCTTACATATTTTTGTTGCATGAATTTTTGTTTGAAATAACTCAGATTTCCACGCAACGGCTAATAATGGCTAAGAGAGCGCGTGATGGATGGGACGACGTTGGAACGGATGATTGAGTCAGTTGGTGACGACTTAATTCGATGTTTTCATCGTAACATTGTAGCAGTTGCGAATGGCTACCAGGGGCTATTAGCCGATGACGTTAGAAGTAGATGGGGATGACAGCGGTCAAGGTTATGTTAGATTGCTTTTGGTCTTTCCGACGAGTTGGATGTGCCTTTGGGCACAATGATAACGTCCTTGGATTTTTTAAGGCATTAGGTGCTCTACAGTTAGGTACAGAGTCATAATTAGAAACATAGACAATTATTGACCAACATATTATTTGCATTTCGAGTATATTATACATACATTAACTACTTTATAAAACGATTTTCTAAAGTTTGGTCGAATTTTCTCAATAGTTAATTTAGGAAACGCGTTATTTTGTTTATTTAATGTTAAAGCTGGTTATCAATTGTGTGTGACGTACGAAGAAAGTGCAGTCTATAGATGTTTCCTTGAACTCTGGAATCCCTAGCCTAGATCTTACCCTATGGTCTTAAATTGTGAATAGGAGATAGCAACGAGTGTTTTTGGTAAAAAAAAAAAAAAAAAATTATGAGAGAACTTACATGCTATCATTTGCTTCAGTTCGTTTGTTACGATTATTTTAACGGAAGGCGGCAGTTAAAATCCTTAAATGACTCTGTCTGTTGAGAATGGCTTTTGATTACTGTTCGGTCGATGTAAACTACTGTATGAGAAAGCGGCTAATTTTCCTGTGTCGTAACCTCTGTGCGCAGGTTCCAGAAGGCCTGCGTGAAGTACGGCGTCCCGGACGTCGACCTCTTCCAGACCGTCGACCTGTGGGACAAGAAGAACATCGTCAACGTGACAGTCACGATTTTCGCTATTGGAAGAACGGTAAGCCTCTGTCGTTCTTTTCGGCCACGATCATAACAAAATCTTGTACTTTGAAGATTGTGTATTTTACTGCATGTTATGAAAATGTGTTAACACAATTATTTGTTTAATCTTGATGAGCGGTATCCTTTGCTTTTTGACAATAAGAAAGGAAACGTTATTAACTTATCACACACGACATTTTGTGACCTAATTGATCCCATCCTCAGATGGAACGGTCTAGAAAAAAAAGTAAATCACTACAGGTCTAAGAAGATATTTAAACAACATTCAAAATTATCAGTATACTTGTAGATATAGGTAAAAATACTGTTGAAAGAGAGTATGTACAAATGTAATCAGTGGTGAAAGGCGACGATGAACTTTCCTTATTTGAATTCTAAGGAAATCCTTGTTGCGTAGTTGAGTACCCTGCGTCCGTTTGTCCGTCACTCACTGTTAGACCGCTTCCTTTTCGCCAATCGAGACAATTGAGATGTCATTGGACGCGTGTCGGTCTCCTGGTCCATCTAGAAGATTCGAAGATTCCAAAACAGACCCATCTAGAAGATTCGAAGATTTTGCTCCAAAAAAGTTTTTTTTTTTTCAACTAAAGTACATATGAGATGACCTACTACATTTATAAAGGCCCATCGGATTACTCTCGACAAGATAAATCTATTTTCACAATTCTTGCGGGTTCCTTTTGGACGATTCTGGAAGATTTCGAGTAAAACGTGTGGTTTTTGGTGATTTCAGGGCCCCTATGAGGATACTGATGAAACGGATTAAATTACTATACTCTCTTCAAGGCTTTTACGTGAATCGTCGCAATTTGATTCATCATTGACGAACATTTTGTAATGAAACAAAAATTTATATAAATATTTTAATCGACACTTTTTCATTGAACTTCCGTGTCCGAATGTCCGAAAATGGATGATTCAGATGATATGTTTCAAATTTATTTTTCTTAAGAACTTGCAAATCAAAAATTAAACTTAAGCATGAAAATATCCACCGGCGCTAACCTAGAATTTTGTAAAGAATTCCACAGCACGTGAATGCCAACTCACTTAAGATCTGCAACAATTATAATTTAAAAAAAGCTCACAAATTGTGCAATAACTGGGAGTTAAAAATGTTAAAAACATCAAAATATTAAAAAGTACAACTTCATCTGTTATGTTGGGGAAGGTTAATGTACTATATCTAAGAAGTTGATGATTGGTGATGAACAAAAAACTGCGTGGCAGTTATGTTAAAAAAAAGTAACCAGTATTGAAGTTAACAAACACAAGTCTGAGAAGCAGTACGCTATTCTTTACGGGGGAAATTTACACAACGATGTGGGAATGAAAGTTTTTATTTTTTATCCTAATTTTTAATTTTGTCAGTAGAATAGTTTAACTTATCATAGATCTTTCATTTAATTCTTAAGTTAATATTTAGAAATTTTAGTTTCATTGTGAAAATATTGAAGTATTCGGGAAAATGTGTTATGTTAAAGCCATCTGTCATTATACATACGTGCCTATGAGTTCATGAGTTACTCTTTTAACGCAATTGAAATTAAGATTGTGAAGTCTGCTGTATTATACGTAAATGATTCACTTACCAGTAATAAATATGAAAATGAATCCGTTTAATCCGAGACCAGGTCCAAGTGAGATAAGAAATTATTCTTATTCATTTAAATTGATATTGAATATTTTTTTAGTTATCCTTTTTGGCGAAATCCACAGTGTGTCCCTGAGTTATCCGTTGCCTGCGAAAGCATCACCAGTGTGTTATCGGCGCTAATCCACCGCATCCTGGTGATGTAGTGTGAACGTTATCACGGCGGAAATTCGTGGAAACTGCGCGCGACAGGACGTCAAGTCGTGTGATGCTCGTCACACAGCTACGTGCTGATTGCGAGGACTAGTTCGCAAGGGCAAGAGAGTTTCCGAAACATCTCTACGACTCCTCATATCTTTTAGATTTTTCTGCGGAAGGTTGATCGACAAGCGAACTTGTGTAGTGCAAGCGCGTAGCAGTGATTTAATTGAGAGGGAGGAAAAAAAAAAACAAAAAACAACAACAACAACAACAACAACACCCACTTCGGATTCCAGTTACGAACATTTTTTTTTCATTGTGGAGAAACTTATTATTAGAACACATTATCAGTGTTTCAATACTTCTTGTTATTGCTAGTGTTAACGATGTTTTGTATTACATTGTATTTCTTTCTTGTATACCATCGGATTATAGCCAGTTGCAGTTAAAATAAATAACTGTAACTAAAAGGAGGACGGCGAACTTAACCCGCAGAGGCGAGTATTTCAAGGCAACAGGGGGTGGGGGGTTAAGGGGCGATTTGCCTTTTCATCGTTAGAAATTTTCAAGATTAAAAGTGTGTCAAATTAACACAAATATGACTTGCTTCTTTAATAAACATTTTAATTGTCAACCCAACAAAAAAGGAATCTGTTCTGGAAGGCTTTCTGGCTCCGCTACTGATTTCTCGCGTTGAGGTTTTCGCAAGTAGAAAAATCTCGTCTGAAAACTCTATTTTTGTGGGTCAATAAAATATCTTGAATATATACACATACAATCATAGGGATAATACGATTGATGATAGTGAAAGATGTAGGTGACGGCGATAGAAGCGAAAGATGTCGAATAATAATTATAAAATTTCGAGACAAACAGTTGATCTACAGTATTCGAGGACAGTTCTCAAAATTGTAACATTTTCTGGTCAAATTAAATATTTTTCATAATTTTAAAATTGGGAAAGATGTCTTCCTTTACAATTTTGTTCTATGCTAAATGACAATGTGATGACAAAAGAAAAACAATGAAAATCGTCGCAGAAAGTCTTTTTGTGTTACACTTATGTCAGTTGTATGCCAATTCAGCTGTGGTAAAATGAGTAAAAATTTCTATTCAGATTGGACATTTTAATTCTATTTACTTTAATATAAGTTGGATGATAGTTCTTGT
This sequence comes from Acheta domesticus, assembly GCA_031308135.1. NCBI lineage: Eukaryota > Metazoa > Arthropoda > Insecta > Orthoptera > Gryllidae > Acheta > Acheta domesticus. The sequence continues at coordinate 159,806,309 of JAHLJT010009436.1, forward strand.
AAGTTAAGTGATAATTTGTGCAGATGCCAACCCACAAAGATATCTATGTGACTTCGTGCACTTTATTTACTGCAAAAAAAAGATTCACTTCAACATTTAAGATGTACTAAAAGATTTCGTGTGTGAGGGAGGACCTTCTGAGTCTTGTCCTTGAATCGCATCCTTGACACAGAGAAACATCACCATATTGTACTCTTCGTGAGGAGAAAAGATTCGCTTGGCGCCTATGAGTTCTATTTGCATGAACCTATTGCAAGGACAGCAGACCAGTGGTATGTTTTCCAAGAAGGCGTGCAAGGTAGGGCTCGTTAAATTTAACTTCAAGCACTGTAGAATTGCTGTCGTCACTCCTTAATCACTATCAGAGCTTCTTGGAAAGAAGAAAAGAAGATTACACCTCTCAAAAGAATATTAGGCCTTTAAATAAGAGTGGGCTTCCTTTGAAACAATACTGCTTTATACACGTGCTGGGAAAATATTTAGGTGATACGTTTAGAATCAATCACATACATGAAATAAATTATTAATTTTTTTGCATACCAATTTGAAACATTCTAGGAAATCATTAAGATATTTTCATCAGCATTTTGAATTTGATTGTGCAGATAGAGGAAATGTGAACATCATGCACACATGACCACATGCACATCAGCAGTCACGAACACGGGACATCTCTGACGGGAGTCACAGGGAGACGCGGGGAACACGTCCCTCCCTCCGAATTATTTTTAATTGTATCGAGTAGTTTAAATCTACTTTTTTTTGCTAAAATTTACTGTCAGTGTATATTACTGAATACATGAATAGCTTAAATTTGACGAAGACTAGCTTAAGCTTCAAGAACAGTTGTTACCTTCAATAAAGAACAAAAAATTGTGATTAACTAAAATCCGGGAAGGAACACAGTTTGTTTGCTGTGTGTCCCCCACATCCAAAGTTTACGTTTCACTGATGCCCATTCTTATGATTGACAGTTATTTCTGCTTCCTTCATGAGCAAGTTATCTACACTCCCCCCCTCCCCAGGACGCCCCATGATGACATCATGGCATCAGTTAGGGATGCGGCATCAACAACAAAACATCAATATTCAAAATTACATCATCGATGTTCATAATACCCCAAATCACCGCGAGGCGCGCACGCGTGCGCCAGGCGGCTGATAGGGCGTCCCGCCGCCACCGCGTGAGTCACTATTGGAGAGGCGGCGCGCGACGCAGCCGCCGCGTCAGCAGTCAGCACGCGCACGCGGTGATTCACACGGCCGCCTCGCCGCAGGGCGCGCGCTGCGAAGGACCGCGTTGCTCTCTCCGCCCCATGCACGCGCGCCCACGCCCCCGCCCACGCCCACGCGCCGCCCTGCTCCACTCCGTCCGTCCCTGCCCTCCCCCGCCCCCGCCCGCCCCCGCCCCGCCCCCGCCCGCCCCCGCCCGCCCCCGCCCGCCCCCGCCCGTTCCCGCCAGTCCCCGCCAGTCCACGCCCGCCCCCGCCCGCCCCCGCCACGCCCCCGCCACGCCACGCCACGCACCCTGCCACGCCCCCCGCCACGCCCCCCGCCACGCCCCGACCCGTTCCCGTTCCGTTTGACCCTGCTCTGTCCCGCTTCTCCCCGCCCGGCCCCGCCCGGCCCCGCCCGGCCCCGCCCGGCCCCGCCCGGCCCCGCCCGGCCCCGCCCGGCCCCGCCCGGCCCGCCCGGCCCCGCCCGGCCCCGCCCACCGTGTTCGGCCATTGTGCCGTATGTGCTCCGCTCCGCCTGGCCCCGCTCTGTGGCCTCCCTGCACCGCACCGCTATGTCCCACCAACAGTGGTTCTGATGAGCTCGGGCATCCCTGCCTGTCCTGCCCTGGTCCTCCTCGCTCGTTCCCGTCATACGCACTTTTCAGGCTCACCCCACTGTGCTCCGTTTCGCTCTGCCACATTTGTTCCCGTCTGCCCCGATCCCCCGGTCCATTTGCGTTTCCTGCCATTGCACCCTAACCGTTTTACTAGCCTAGTTCGTTAGACCATTATCGCTTGAAGACCCATACACATTTTTCACGTTCCTCTTCAGTGGCTCCGGGTTCCCCTTCTCCATCTCTCTCTCTCTCTTTCTCTCTCTCTACCTCTCTATCTCTCTCTCGTTCCCGCTCTCTGTCTCTCTCTTTCGAACTACGCTAAAAACAGGGTCAACGTGTGTGTTAAAAATAATGCTATTTCTTGAAACAAACTTCGACTTTTCTTTGTAAATAAATTAGCTACATTCGGTTCACCAAAACACTTCTAAGTTATAAAAGGTAGGAATAATTTGTGCTCTTCGAAATTACCATTGAACATTCAATAATGGCATTATTTTTTAACGTGCGTCTGTTAATCATGAATGATCATATGCGGTGTCGTTACTTAAGAAAATTTCATGAAGGTTTTTTCGAGGAAGAAAGTTTCGGAAGCTCAGATTTTGTCTAATTCATCTTCATTTTTGGATAGAGTTGACACCTCCTGAGGTCAAGCGAATTCTAACTGGGAGAGACGCTTTTCGGAGAAGGCTAAATGCGGCGTGTCTATTTAGGTTCGCGTCGTGCCTGACGGACGTCATGGGCCGGACTTCTGTGTGGTTGCGCATGCACTTTGGGGGACGGAACACCAAAATGGGACAACCATACGGTGTTCTGTACATCTGTAAAACCAATAAAAACTGAAGACACCCGGCGGAAGAGCTCCCCACCAGGAGCAGGCCGCCACAAGAATGACCCAGGTTCCTCGCGGGGTGGGGAGTCAAATTTTTCACTGACAGACCAGTTGAACTTTTTCGAGTATGTTCTATTTTACTTTTCTTCTTCGAAAATCATAAAGATTTTTTCATGTTTTTTAGAGGAGGGACTCAAGACTCACTGACCCTCCGACTGAGCAGTAATATTTATTATTATTATTATTATTATTATTATTATTATTATTATTATTATTATCATTATTATTATTATAAAATGTTATTATTTAAGATGATATGCGGCTAATTAAGCCTCCTCGTCTGCCTATCACAGATCAACGACGAATTTCCTGAATCTCCAATAGTAATTCAAAGACCGTAAAGTGGAAGGTACCGCCACAGTCAGTATGAAAGTCGGTTTGCGTAAAAATTGCTTTAATTCTGATTTTTTTAACTTGCAAATATATAAAAAAGTTTATTTTTGGCACTCTGACCTGCTTGACCTTCAAAGTATAATGGAATAAATCTTCTTCTGGGACCGAACTGTAGACTTGAGCGTGAAGAAAATGTGGCTCATAACCTGAGTTCAAGAACGGCCAAATATGCCACTGCAGATTCAAGCATTCCCTTACCAAGATTTAACGTTTGGTTTGGCCCAGTAGTATGACTTCCTTTTTGATCATGGGAATCCACAAGCACTGGCGGATCCAGGGGGGCAGGGGGACGATGTCAGCTAGGACAGCTGTCTTTGCGCGCTGCAGCATGGCGTTTACCAAGTTCTAATTGCACTGTTTTTCCAAAAAATACTTTTCGAATATTAACAATATTTATATTATTGCACTGCATTTTTAAAGAACTTTAGAATGCTGGAGAAAAGCATATACTTCCATTAAAAAAAAGCAAAGTTTTGTCAATATCTCAAAAATTAGAAGAAAGAAAAAGAAATGTTATTTGCCCCATCATCTGCAACAACATGGAGTAAATAGCGTCTCGATACCTCAAACCGTTTTCAAGATATTTGTTGTGGCCAACTTAGGTGGTCCACCTGTATATTAGAAACGTCGATGGCAATGCCCTAATAACTGATTTTCAGACAAAAAATATACAGTATTAGTTGTAGTTTGAAAGTGTCGTGAATGAATGCTCTTAATTTGATCGGATGCTCTTAATTTGATCCGCTCGAGACGCCGCTCGAGATCCGCTCGAGACGCCGAGGCGCCGCCGCCGGGCAGAATTGCCCGAGTGCGTGACCAGCCAGCGCAGCGGGGCGTGGGGGGCGCCTGCCTGTATCGAGGGCCAGCGGCCTTGCCCCCGTCGCCCCTCCCACTCCCCCTGCACCCAGCGCTGGCACTGCGCCCGTCGCCTCTGCGCCGCGCCGCGCGCCTCAGCCCATCAGCTGAGCGGCGGCCGAGCGCGCCTCCTCCCGCGGTGCCCCTAACAAATGGATTATACTTCGGTTTTTCCTTCTTGACGCGGAGATGTCATGAAAATGGAATATCTCACGGTATTTCGCGTCGTTCTGTGTTGTGCCGCCAGGAATCCCGTGATCGCCAGCACTGCTCGATACAGTCGCGATCATGCGACTCCTAGCGGCACAACCGAGAACGACGCGAAATACCGTGAGATAATTCATTTTGATGACACACCCCCGTGCGCCAAGAATGAAAAACCGAAGTATATATGAAGTAAACAAAAGTCTGATAAATTAAATTGAAATAAATACAAGTTAATTAAAACGGAAATCGATAAAAACAAACAAAAAATCAAAAATAAATTGAAATAAATTAATAAAATTGATTAAATTAATACAATTTCATTGACTAGTTACTAGTAGATCTGTGAACAGCTGACTTCGCGTCCAAAAAAATTTAAGATCTACTCTTCATTGCAGTCTGTACATCGAACAATGCGTCTGCTTGTGACTGTAACAAATTTACTGACGGAAAGACGAAATAGCGAACCATCGAGTTATCTTTTTGTTCTAGATTGTCGAAGCTGAACATTGCACGAAACAGCCATTAACTCGGTCACCATCTTGAAGTGGAATCAAAAAAATAAAAATCCTAACATACCTTATTTTTTATCACTTCAAGAAATATTCATTCCAAATTTGAAGAAAACCAAACATATTTGGTTCTGACTGCATACTAATAAACACACGTGAAATGTCGAACGCTCGAATTCAAACAGGACCTTGGTCAGTAAATAAATAAATAAATAAATAAATAAATAGAAAATATATTTTTGATCACTTTCTATTTTCGCGTTAGAAAAGACACGCTTCATTCCGGAATATTGAAATTGACATTCAGTTTGAAACACACAATCTGTCGCCTTGGTTCGTGCGGGGTTTCCGTATAATCTTTACGATACAAAACGAAGTACAACTCATCGCCTCTATTGCCAAACTGTATGCGATGGTCACAACTCGTCCGAAGAGAATAGCAGTTGGCCTGGCTGGGGTCCAAAAGAAAGTTACAGGGCTCTCCTTCTCTTTGACCTTTACTCCGTTTCAAGATTTACGGAGGCTCCTAGGTGTGATCCAGTTGTTGCGAAGAGGTCATGGGAGATGCAAGATGATCGTCCAGATGTCACGCACATCGCCCTCGCCCCTACCCCAGACCCACACACCTACCCACGCGCGCACACTCGCATACTCACACACTAACACTCACACTACACACACCCACTCCCGCTACACTCACCATCACACACATAATCACATACAGGCACTCACCTCTCTCTCTCTGTATGTCTCTCTCTGTATGTCTCTATGTCTCTCTCTCTCACACGATACCTACACACAAGTATTCGATAATGTGGTGCGATATTGGATTAGCTTACGCGTATGCTTTGTGAAGTTATATCACTCCCAAGTTGAAAACACATCGTTTCGTTTTTCGATGAAAATCCGTTGGTGGGTCAAAAGTTGCGGACAGGATGAAATACACAGAATTGTCAGAACGGACAGAATGAAATACACAAAAAAAGTGAATAACTTAGCCCTGCTTCGTTCGCACCATCTAGTAAACAGAAGACTTAAATCAAAGGGGAAAGAAGTTTGTGCAAACCATTTGAGAGACAAAAGATATATTGATATGCATACAATTCTGCTTTAAAGACGATAGGCCGATAAAATGTAAAGTTCTATTGATTACAGGAAGGGAAATTTTCAAACCTTCTAATAGTTTCAAGGGTTCTTCATCTTATGTTCGAAATAAATTACAAATACATCAAAGAAATTAAATTTCGAAGATGTGTCTTTCCCAACAAAAAATAATTGGGTTCTATTAATCTTTACAGTGGGCATATGCATTACGTTTTAAATGATGTGTACTTTTTGACATAATCTCGGTTTCTATAAAATAATTGAGCAAATAGTTGTTTGCATTTGCAAAAAAAGCTAGTTAATTTTAAATGGGGCTCCCTTAGAGCCTGCCGTTCATAATTAGAAACATTCCTGACTGAACTATTCCGAGTCGAAGTACTTCACGCAGTGTATCCGAGCTCTTTTGAGAATGCTAAACAACGGCAAAACCAAACCAAGGTACGAATGACATCTAAAAACAGTAAAGAACTGTTCAAGAACTACGACTTCCCGGACATAAGAATGGCAGGTCCACGAGCCAATGAAAATTAGAAAAATATGTTACTGAACAGTGATAACGAGGGTTTTAGAAGTTCAGTCATTTAACCTAAATTCTTCAATTCAGTAGTGTGGGAGTATCGTACGAAGTAGAAAAGGTAAAACAACCTGTTAAATTATGGAGCTTCATTACTGAATATCTAATTTTCTTCTTGAAGTGTGACAGAATTTTAACAGAATTTCAATATCGGGAGTTCTGTTGAAAACGGTATGTGAGTTACGACACTCAACTATCTCATCTTAGTACGTGACATTCATTTCGAGATACGAAGGCTAAAAAATATCAATACGAGGAAGGAGTGTATTGTGTGGTGAAATGTCAGAAGTCACTGGCCTTATCAGGCGTTCACAATTGACCTGTTTTCAAACACCTTGCGTTGCGAGAAATCTGGATTCGTACCATTGAGAAACGAATCATCGTGTAATCAAAGCATATAGATAATCCTATTTTGCAACTTCCGGGTACAGATCTTGCAGGTATAGATATTTCTTTTACGTTCACTTTTTGTTTAACGAAATAAAAAAAATAGTACTTTTAGAAATAATATTATCATATTGTATGAAATGAGAGTATTTTACGAGATGTACTTTCTGGTAATAATTTATAAGGTGCCGCATAATTTTCTGAATAAGGGTCATTCCATATTAAATCAACACAGTCATTTTACATCACCATCTCAGATTCAAATGAAATTTGACACATAGGTAGTATGAATGGAGAATAAGAAAACTACAATTTTTGAGTAAAATATTTCCACCCGTTTCTGAAATACAGCCATGTAAAAGTTTGCAAAATTGACTTCCCGAAAATTTTTAAATTGATGTAGAACCTCACCAAATTAAGATAGAGAGCTGGAACAGGTGTCATTTTGCAGCTTTCTTTATGGCCTTTTATATGATATACAACTCAATAGGGGTTGCGTTTAAAAAGGTTTTCAAATTTGAATTTAAATTTTGATTTTGAGTTTTTTCAAAATGCTCATCTTCAAAAAATTGAAAAAATTCTATAATAATCCTTGTATATATCCAAACAGATGGTGCAAGTTTAAAAATGGGACTGCAATGGGTTCATATGGTAATCTTTATTTAAAATACACAATATTTACTTACTCTAGATTTTACTGATTTAAAATGCATTTTATTTCAAATTATAAGACCTAATATATACAAATTATTATTTAAGTGTTTTTTGTTGGTGAGTGTGTTGTGTGTTATTGTTATTATTATTATTATTATTATTATTATTATTATTATTATTATTATTATTATTATTATTAGACCGCGGAACTTCATGCATTTTGCAAATGTTTTGACTGTGCATATTGAAAGGAAATGTATATAACTTTATCTATCACCAAAAATAAAACAAATCTACCCTATTTTTATTTTGCATGTGTGCATTTTTTAGTTTAAATGCGTATTTTAATGTATGCGGTATATTTTAGTGCATGTATTGCAGGTTTTTGTGGAGAAGAGGATCGAGGTCAGATCTTTTCGGGTATTTCTCTTTCAACTTAGAAGTGGCTTTCTTCTGACAACGCGGCTAGGGAAATTGAACTTCCTTAGTACCCTTCGCACGGTTTCGGGATTTAGTTTCTTGCCAATTCCAATTTATAACTGTGGAGTAACTTTTGGTGCATTAATACGAGGATCCTTCTTTATTATTTTCACAACAAGATTCTCTTCTGGATCAGAAAGTCTTCGGACGTTCTCCTCCGGGTTGCAGTTCAATCGCCTATTCATTGATGGACCATGAGATTGTCACTCACTGTGCTTTTTTCATTAATGGCATTTTGCAAAATTTTGGGCATCATTAACCCTTTGCATGATGGTAAATAACCAGCTGACGCTGCTCAAAGTTGGTGTTCAATCCTCAACGATTCATTTATCTTAAATGTGTTGGTTCCCACGTATCAGGTTCATCAACTGAAAGGTAACCATGGTTTGTTTTATTTTTGGTGATAGGTAAAGTTATATACATTTCCTTTCGATATGCACAGTCAGTAAAAATATGCAATTGCATGACATTCCGCGGTATAATAATAATAATAAGAAGAAGAAGAAGAAGAAGAACAAGAACAAGAAGAAGAAGAAGAAAATTCATAACAATAAAACACAACACACTTGCCAATAAAAACACTAAATTAATAATTTGCATATATTAGGTCTTATAATTTGAAATAAAATGCATTTTAAATCAGTAAAATCTACAGTAAGTAAATATTGTGCATTGTAAATAAAAATTACCATAGTAACCCATTGCAGTCCCATTTTTAAACTTGCACCATCTGTTTGGAAATATACAAGGATTATTATAGAATTTTTTCAATTTTTTTGAAGATGAGCATTTTGAAAAAACTCAAAATCAAAAATTTAAATTCAAATTTGAAAACCTTTTTAAACGCAACCCCTATTGAGTTGTATATCATATAAAAGGCCATAAAGAAAGCTGCAAAATGACACCTGTTCCAGCTCTCTATCTTAATTTGGTGAGGTTCTACATCAATTTAAAAATTTTCGGGAAGCCAATTTTGCAAAATTTTACATGGCTGTATATCAGAAACGGGTGGAAATATTTTACTCAAAATTTGTAGTTTTCTTATTCTCCATGCATACTACTTATGTGTCAAATTTCATCTGAATCTAAAATGGTGAGGTAAAATTTTAATTAAAACTGTGTTGATTTAATATGGAATGACCCATAAGTCGTATCTCATTCTCTAAAATTTCAATAGGTATTTTACAATATTAATACCTCAAAGACTACATTTAGTTGAAATTCAATCACCAAAAGAATCAAAGTATTTTACAGAAACATTTACACTTTTTTTTAAAAAAAAGGCAAAAGGCTCTCTGTACTCTCAGCGTAGAACATCACAAAGTGATCTCCATCTACAAGTAATATACCTCCAAAGGAAGTTACAGAGAGAGTTTCAGAGGATTTACTCCCTCAAAGACCGCGGCCGCGGGAAGCGGATGTGGTTCGAGCAGTGGTTTGTGCAGGTCTGCCCCTTTCCATGCGTCAGCCGGTGAATTCAACTACTCTGTGTCATGCAGTAGAGCCAGCTGATACGCGTAAGGCCTAGTAGCTATGCACGCGGGAAGGCTTGGAGATCAACACTTCGGGAATGTTCAGAGCAATGCAGCTGCGTTAGAGCGCGTATTGGCGAGGTCGCGGATGAAGCTTATCGGGAGACGTGGCTCAAGCCATCAACTGATGCACTTAAGTGCCTCCGTCTGCGAGGTCCTAGATTCGAGTCCCGACGGTGGCAAGATTTTCGCCACTAGCTACTGAGCTGGCTGAATTCCGTCGCTTTATGGAGGAGAATTCTAGCGGCCGACTGCTCTGATTTCCGTGGTTTCTCCGAGCAATAACAGGAGAATGCCGGAGCAGTACCTTAACAAACGGTCACGGACGGCGCGCGATCTTTCCTTCCTCTTCCTTGTCCTATCCTCACACCTTACAAACACTTCTTACAAACATTTGTACTAACATGCACTACACTACCACACAAGTCGGGAGCTCAGAGCTTGTCCCACTAGAGCGGTGCCCTGGTTACGAAAAATCCCGTTAGCCGACGATAGGTCGCCGCCTGATCTCGCCATCCAACGGGGGAAGATCACGCACTACACTACGAGGGAAAGCATGCACTACACTTACGGGACTAATGACCTTATCAGATGACGCGCCCGGAATTACTAACAATCAATCAATCGGATGAAGCTTCGTACGTGATTCTAGGTTCGTGTCTGTGACGCATTTTCGGGACTAGCTAAGTATCATGGGCATAAGCCAGCGATTGCCGGTTGTTCCTTTCCGTGGGCTCCTCTGACCGTAAATGCTAGAGCAGATCCTCAAACAATGAGGCAAGGAACGTGCGCAATCCTTCCTTCCCCATCCTTCCAGCATTAGGAGCGGACTATGGACTTATTCCGATATCGTTACAGGACAATAAAAGTGACACAATTCACAGATTCTATTCATTATTTATTTATAAAATAATAAAAACGCTCATTTTTTGTACCAAGAAATTAAAATATTCAGAAATATATTTTGTGTGTACGGGAGAACGAAGCATGCACGTACCTTTGCACTTTTTTGCAGCACTTCGTATACCGCACGGTGGTGCAGATCTAATGTAACCCAGTACGTTATCGACAGCCTAAAGATAAAATATGATTGAAAGGTTCTAGAAATATTTTCACCTGTCAAGCATCGTGCAACTGTAAACGTATGTCTGTCCTGAATTTGATGGGCTGTTCACCTTCGTATGATTGTATATAGTGCGTTGCGTTTCAATTCCGACAGTCAAATGGTGCAGCATTTGACATTTTATTGTCGGTTGTCAATGTGGCTCATACCTTTTACGTAATTCTTATATTTAATGCTGGTTTCTTCTGTACCTTTTATTTCCTAATAATCAACATCTAAATCATTTTCTATTTGACTCAAGATACTCTATCGAAGGGTTAGGAGAATTCTCGTATTTAGATATGTCTTAAATTAGTAGATAATGCGTACTCGGCGTTGTAAGATGTCCAACCTCGTTCTATATAAAATCTACCCTCATTAAAACCAGGCTTGTCCTGACCTTTTCTAATTTTATATTTACTTTAATCAGTATCTGCGGAAAAATCTCAATAGTTTCAAGAAAATGGAGAACATTTTCAGGGTATTTGTGTCCCGAGAAAGGAAACTTATGAGCGTGCTACCTGAAACCATTTCATTTTTAATTGATTTGTTCCTGCCTATGAGCCAAGACAATATCAATTAATGTTCCTTGACATTGTGAAGAAACAACTATTCTATGAGATTTAATGTAATAATTGGAGTTGAAAGTTAACGAAAAGGGCAGATTATTTGCAAGCATTTACCACAAACGGACGAAGTATCTAGTCTTGTCGGAGGAAGTAAAATATTAATTGCATCACGAAATGGTTAATGTTATTCAACATGTTAATTATAGCGCTAATATTAAATAGGAATATGGTGATTTTCTTAACAAAATAAGAATTTTGAGGTCTTATTAGTCTCGGAATTTTTTAAATTATATTTACTAATGACTTTTTCAGGGATTCTTTTCCGCACTTTTGGCACTCAGTTCCAACCTACTGATCTACTGTGCTTAGTTCTGCATTTCTAATTTTTAATTTGAATATTGTTTCTGTATTTGGATTGCAAATTATTTTATAAAATATAGGAAGGGGCGTTTCCTACTCAATTACTCAGGGTTCCAAAATCCGTTGAGCTGGCATACATTGTTCTTGAGCCAACTGTAAACTTGCTTCTCCCGCGAGAGGAAATTCTGATCATGGCACTGGGTCAGGCAGTTGGGGAATCAGAAGAGCACAAGTCGACATTTGGAGCGTGGGACAAAGACGGCCATCCAGTCGAACGGAGTGTCGTTCGACCTTTCATACACATGCCGCCTGCAGAAGCATTCGCCAGCGTTTTTCTCTTCATACTTTTCCCCTTCAACGCTGAGTGCCCTCTGATGCAGCTGTCTTTAGATCTTCTTTCGAATCATTCAATCGTTGGATGCCCTTGGAAATAAAGTATTTACGTGAAGATAAAAGCAAAGAGTATTTTTAAAAAAATTTGAAAATTTTAGCGAGCTCAAGCTTTGAAGCTGCGATTAAATATTATCTTGTGTAGTTTCACTTCCGTTTCGTCTTCACCAACGGTTTTTATACATAGTATATTAGAATGAGGCAAAGAATAATTTCGAAAAAAACAAAGCAGGAGAACTGTTATATAACAATAAATAATAACGAAAGTATAATTGTAGTGTAAAATTACAATATAGTGTCACAGGTTTTGCGAAAGAGAGACTATGTTTCCTAGAGAATGTTCTTATGTCACAATAGAACGACTTACTCGCGGCTCTGTGCGACTGGTGTTATAAGATCGATTTTTAAATCGATTTCTTGCGAAGAATTTTATTTGTTTCAATTAAATTAATACATTGGGGGAGGGGGATTTTGAGTACCTACCAAGTAAATGAAGGTACTCAAAGTACTCAACGTTTCTACTTTATTCAAATTAATGCTTATTTTTACTCTACCTGCCACTTACATGACGATGTAAACATTTCTTTTGCCATTATAGATCTATAATAGGAATTAATGTTATTTTGAAAATCAAAGTTTCGGTAATAATTAATAAGGATGCCGCATTACTCTCTTGATACCTACAGCTGACCCGCATATGAGAGCTTCTGGCTATTTTCCAAAGAAATTCGCAATGAGAATAGACTGGTGGAGCTGAAAATATTTCTAACAATATACGATATTTAAGTAACTGGTAATCTAATCAATGATTTGAAAAAAATTGAAATGTAAAAGATTACACAGCCAAAAATAAATGAAAGAAAGGTTTTGAAAGTCTGTAAAATATCTTGAATGAAGTGTTCATCGAACCACTTTTCTTACAACACAAGAAATTCTTGCCCGGTCAGCATTAAACCTATCACAGTTTCGAATCTCGCAAAGTTGCAAGTGGCTGTCAAACAGTGGTACCTACCCCAGACAGCAGACTTCTGCGACACAGGGAAACAAATATTGATCCCTCGGTTTGACAAATGTCTCATTTGTCGTGTTGATAATCTGAAAAATACTGCAATATGTGCTGTATCTTATACAATAGAGATTTTCTATGAAATTGTGTTGTTTGTTGATGAAAACTTAATTTCTGGATGTGCCTCGAAGGGACATCTGTGTTGCAGTGACAAAGCACCACTGATTAGCGCGATAAGGTCGCTCTGAAAAATAGCTTTAAATTTTGTTGTAATTGTAATTTTTTAGAAAACAAAATCACCTTACCTATGTCGTGCTTGTGTGTGAAAAATAGCGTTAAGTTTTGTTGCACTTGTAATATTGCAAACACCTTTCCGCTAGTGTCTTGTGCTTTGTGCCCGCAGGCCGAAAATGCGTGTCTTATTTGTTCTGCTTGTTCTTGTGCTTGTGACAATGCTGGCGCATAAAGGACCCTGATAGGGTCGATATGAAACACAGCTTTAAATTCCATTGTACCTCTAATATTTTAACGAATAGCCTTACCGATGGCGTGCTTGTGTGTGAAAAATAGCATTATGTTGTGTTGTAGTTGTAAAATTGTAAGCAAACCCCTTACCGATGTGCGTGTTGTGCTTGTGCTCGCAGGCGTACAAGCAGTGGCGTAGTTTCAGTTGGTGTCAGCCGGGGCAAAACTAATGGTGTCACCCTACCCCCCCCACACACAAATTAAATACAAAAATATCTATTACAGAATATTTAATATTATTTAATAAAAATACAAATTCTCTTTCTCATATTTGTTTATAATATATATTAAAAACTATATAATTCAGAATAATTGAAATATAATTTTTAAATAAAAAATATGAAACCTATAACTAATAAATAATGCATGATTTGCCATAAAAACACTTTTAGAGATTTAACGGCCGCAAACTTATCTACAATTTCATCAAAATCTATAATTTTTAAATAAATCATTAAAATTATGTAATTCCAACTATACAATTTTCTAATTCGTGTCACCCTTAAAATGGTGATACCCGGGGCGGACCGCTCCCCCTGCCCCCCCTGCCCCCCCTGCGCCCCCTGCCCCCTCTAACCACGCCACTGCGTACAAACACCCCGATATGTTCTAAATGAAACATAGGTTTACATTTTGTTGTACCTCTAATATTTTTAGCAAACACCTTATCAATGGCGTGCTTGTGTGTGAAAAATAGCCTTCTGTTATAGTGGTAATATTTTTCGCAAGCGCCTTCCCACTGGCGTCTTGTGCTGTGTACCCGCAGGCGTACAAGCACCTCGATATGAAGTCGTAGGCTTCCGCGACCGCAGTCATGTGGATGATCTTGGCTGTCCGGGTGACGCCGCGTCCAAGGCCGAGTTGCCGACGTTTCGACCATCTTATCGTGGTCCTGCGGACCAGCCCTGAGGACACCACGATAAGATGGTCGAAACGTCGGCAACTCAGCCTTCGACGCGGCGTCACCCGGACAGCCAAGATCATCCACAAGCACCACGATATGTTCTAAATATGAAACATAGCTTTTCATTTGTTGTACCCCTAATATTTTTAGCAAACACCTTATCAACGGCGTGCTTGTGCGTGAAAACTAGCCTTGAGTTGTGTTGCAGTAGTAACATTTTGATGTGTGCCTAGGCGTACAAGCACCCCGAGTGGCGCGGCCCGTGCCTGGGCCCGCGCCCGTCCGAGGAGCACCGCCGCGAGTGGACGGAGGAGCAGCTGCGCGCCGGGGAGGCCATCATCGGCCTGCAGGCCGGGCAGAACCGCGGCGCCACGCAGTCGGGCCAGAACTTCGGCGCCTCCCGCAAGATCCTGCTGGGCAAATGAACCCCTCGCCCCGACCACGCCCGCCGCCCCCGCCCTCGCCCCCGCCCTCGCCCTCTCACACGCTCCACGCTCCTCGCAGGTGCATCGGTCTCCCGGGTAGGCAAGGTTCCATCCAGCGAGTGCAAAAGTCATCCACCAGCGCTGTCGTTTGCTGAAAATGGCAAAGAAAGGAAACATGTTTTTCTTGTTTCGGAACTCTTTGTGCAACACTTGTGAAATGAAAAAAAAAACAACTTGATTTATTGTAAAACGTTTTCGTTAAAAAAACAGTTCTAAATATGCCTCTTTAATTGTGATGCTATTTTCAAACCATTCATTTTTGCAGACGTAGCATTTTTTCATGACATCTTTGACCCCTTGCCTACCTCTGAGACCAGGTTCACTCTACTGTTCTTCCTATCGCTCCTCGCTGCTCAGAAGCTGAGACTGCCGCTTGTTGGAGAACTTTTAGGTTATGTGAGATATTCTCGTAGCTTTTCTGTGCAGCAATTTTCTTCTTACTCTGCATTACCTCCTAAATGTTAGATGATCAATAAAATATAGCAAGTATTCCGTATCTGAATGTCCTTTGCTAATGAAGGCGAGTAATGAAATAATGCGTTCGTCTTTAATCATTCCATCTAACGTTGTCAACTGCGTGACTGCATTTCTATATCCAACTAAGATATTCGTAATTTATGAATATGCAAGAATATTCGTAAAAAAGACGAACTTTAATGTGGTATTTTAGGAATTTGCTGCCTCAAATCAAGACGAAATGGTTATCATAAAACAGTCAGATTTATTTCCGTTGCTTTTATAAGAAGAAAATACAAACACCGCAAAATAAAGTCGACAATGTAGTCAGGCGTTACTTTCTATTATCAGTCTTTCTGCAGATTAGAAGTAAAAAATAAATCAATTTTCACCGTTTTCTTCATATTGATTCATTGATTTGCTTTGCTTGCTTGCGACTTAGAGCAGTCGCATTTAAACGGCGGGCGCATATAATTATTTTAATTTCGACTCATTTTTAAAGTAAACTATGCGATAGTACAAGATCATGTCAAAATATTTTTTTGTTAGAAAATGCATCTTTCTAAGCTGTAGATAGATATAGGTGACATTTGCAAATCAGTTTAATTTTCCTTTTAGCTCATTTTTTATTTATTAACAATAAAAAATAATATTTCGAATAAAATTATTTTAACTACTGAAATTTTCTAAGAATTGTAATTTTATAGTTTAATTCAAACTATGAAAATTATCTTACTTGTAGAATGTTGCAAATGGTGCCTAGCTGATCTCTTCGGGATATATAGAATTTAACATATTTTTGTAAACTTGTTTGTAGATGTTTATTATTAATTTGCTTCAGTAAAA
Source organism: Acheta domesticus (assembly GCA_031308135.1). Taxonomy (NCBI): domain Eukaryota; kingdom Metazoa; phylum Arthropoda; class Insecta; order Orthoptera; family Gryllidae; genus Acheta; species Acheta domesticus. The sequence goes on from JAHLJT010009436.1 coordinate 159,822,370, forward strand.
TATTAATTTATTTTGTGTATATTGAAACAAAGAAAGTTCTTTCTCTGAAACATTATGTTTTATTTCCACCCTAAACAATTTCCCTTCTCAAACAATATTAACGGGAAATACATTCCTTTCCATACTTTACAATCATGCGTTCGATTTGTCTGACGACGGAACGACTATGTGAAATATCAATGAACAGTTCTTAAAATCAGACGTATATCTCAATGCGCATGAAGGCAGTATACAAAATAGCGATATACGTCTGCCAATGTTTCTTCGAAATTAAGGTTCAAGGTCACGAAGCGTGGCGCCAGTGATACTTTTCACACCTAAAGATGAAAATGATTTCACTGATGCGCATTTCCCGCCACTAAGATAACTGAACAGGCGCGCCGGACTGTGAGACCATCTCGCGTCTTCATGTAGGGTATCTGGAGCAGACAGCACGCAGAAATAATGTAAAGAAAAAATACTATTTTTTAAAATACTTCTTTTCTTAAAAAATATGCACTAAAATTGAAGGAAATTTATAGAATAAAAATAGTTTGTCAAAATATGTAATATAGTACCAAATACGTAAAAACATGTAACGAAAAAATTTCATATTGTTTTCGGACGGCGACGGTTCGCCTAGGGTACAAATTTGAGAACGGTAAGTAGAATGACAAAAAAAGATGTAATTACAAAAACTCCTGTCTCTAGTTATCAGAATATATTATATCCAGGAATGCTACACATTTATCACCAACACCATGAGGAGTGACTGTGGATTTAAAATTTGGAACCCAAGAGTGAAACCTAGAACTCTGATTGCTGCAATTCATGTTCACCCAAAGCAGCTAAGCATCATTTTATGCTTTAAGGTTCCATCACACACCACCAAGAGTTACCAGGACTTTTAAGGCCCCGAGGGGTATCTGATTCTGAATTTCTCCTGGTTTCCCGAAGGGACTAATTCGATCATTCTGCCCGAATGTTTCCCTTCCCCCTCCTTCCGCCGCTGCCGTCCTTAGAACCTGGCTACGAGGAAATCCTCCATCCGCAAATGGTTCATTTATCGGCAAGATGCAGAAAAATTGCGATCAGAAAGTACTGACCACTCTAATATTGCCTTAGTGATTAGGCAAAAGAGCGGGTCAGATGGCCCGATTTTCGTCGTATACAATTCTTCTTGTTTTTAAAAATGTCGGCAGTGCAACAAGAATGTCAAGCCGGAGCGCTTCCTGAATTGTAGCGCCCTCGAAAAGAGGGGCAAAGAGAAAAGCACAGAGGTGACTAAAGATACAGAGGTAATAAGAGATAAATATTGAGACAGAGAGGCAAACATTAAGAGATGCAGACGTAAAGCGAGGCAGGGGCAACAAGACAGAGAATCAGAGAGGCAGACAGTGAGGCTGAGGTAGACAGACAGGTAGGTAGACAATCAGAGAGACACACAGAGAAGCAGATAGTGGGAGAGGCAGACAGACTGATAGAGATAGGTTGGGAGATGAAATAGACTGACAGCGAGAGCGAGAGAGAGACAGAGAGGCAGAGAGAGACAGAGACAGAGAGAGAGAGAGGGCAGAGAGACCGACCTAGAATCATACATAAAATATTTGCTTGGAACGTTTACGTTCAACTCGGAAACGATCTTGAACACAACGAACGGCGGAAAATTTCGCGTCCATTTGGCAGGGCGTTCCTGGTCCTTTCCGGCCTCCTCCACGCTACCGCCGTCCCCGCCCCCGCTCCCGCCTCCACCGCGCCGTCGTGTCTGGGAGCATTAGCGCATCTGGCGCTGCAAATTGCTGCCCGCGAGGCGGGGCGCGGGGCGGGGCATGGGACGGGGCGCGGGGCGGGCCGGGCCGGGCCGTGGAGGGGTGGGACCGGCGGGACGGGGCGGGGCGGGGCGGAGCGGAGCGGAGCGGGTGCCCTTCGTTCTCCCAATTGAGCGAGAGGGGGAGGACGGAGGCCGCTGTAGGGGCCGGCGAGGACCTCCGTTGGCTCCTGCGGGTGGCGCACTCCTCTCTGCGGCCCATTCCCAGCCTTGCAACAGGCTGCCAGATCGCCACATATTCGCAACACTGCCGGTTGGTGCGATACCAATCCATCTCCACGCCTTAAGTATGGGAGCGCAGACAGAATAGAGAAGGAAGAATCGCTCGCATCATCAAAATCCAGCTACTTAACGCGCGAGGAAACTCGCGAGGATGATAGGTTTACGAATCCCCAACGCCTGCTGAGTTGGCCCAGGGCACCAACTGTTGCCGCGTAGCGACTGCGATCTAGACGTCTTCAGTTCGATTCCCGACGATGTCAGAGTTTTGACAGTAGCTAGATAGCTAGGTCGATTGAATGATTAATTGACACGTCAGCTACTATGAGCATTAGTCCCGTTAGTGTGGAGGACGTTTATGTACCTGGAGGTGGCGGTGTTCCTCCTCTGTGCTTGGTGCAGTCCCTCTGACTGGGAGGTCCTAGGTTCGAATCCCGACGGCGGCAGAATTTTCGACACTAGCCTGTCAGTTAATGTCGAATTCAGTCGCTGTCTGGAGGAGAATTCTAGCGGCCGTCTGCTCTGATCGGTAGTTTTCCGTGGTTTCTCCGATCAACACCAGGCGAATGCTGGAGCAGTACCCTAGCAAACGGGCCACGGACCGCGCGCGATCTTTCCTTCCTCTTCTTTGTCCTATCCTCTCCCATTACACACACACATTCTAACATGCACTACACTACCACACATGCCGGGAGATCGGTCGGGAGCTTAGAGCTTGTCCCGGCTAGGGCGGTGCCCCGCTGGTGGGAGATATCTGGTTGAGGCAAAAACCCCGCTAGTCGACAGTAGGTCGGCGCCAGATCTCGCCATCCAGCGGGGAAAAGATTACCGCCACCTCCCGAGAAATAACACGCACTACACTTACGGGACTAGTGACCTAGTAGGAAGTAGTTGACGCGCCCGAAAACACGAATCAATCTATCATCTGTGCTTGGAGTCAGGAAGGGCATCCGGATGTAAAAACATTCGCCAAATCTGTATAAAAATGGAGTGTCCGATAAGTAAAAAAAATGAGTCCACACCCATTAGCATCGTTCCCGTAGTAAAGGGAAAAGGCAAAAGAAGAACAGGTGGCGTTGTTCCTCTCCGGCTGGATGGGGAGGTTCGATGCCGCCCTACACGTCAGAACTCCCTCTCCACGTGTCTCCCCCAGCGGGACTCCGCCCCAGCCGGAACAAGCTCTAAGTCCCGGACTCCCGACATTCATGGCATTGCACGCCAATGTGTTTGTGAAAGGAGAGAAAGGATAGGAAAAGGAAGAGGAAGGAAAGATCGCGCGCGTTCCGTGCTCTGTTTGTTAGGGGGCTCCTCCAGCATTCATACGGTATTGAACGGAGAAACCACGGAAAACTACCGATCAGAGCAGCCGGCCGCTATAATTCTCCTCCAGGCAACGTGTGGATTCGAACTACCTATATTGCTAGAATGGGAAATCCGCCCCCATCGGGACTTTAACCCTAGGACCTGCCGGTCAGAGCCGCTGCAGAAGAGAGGCAATGCTGGCTCTGACTCAAACTCAGGCATTAGCGATAGCTGGGAGGGGTAGGGGAAAGGATGAGTTCGTAGGCTTCCGCGGTCGGAGTCACTGTCGTCTGAAACGTCAGATCCATCGACTCAGACGCGGCTCATCCCGGACAGCCAAGACTACAGAGGGAAAGGGTTCTCGCTACATCACACTGCGTTAGGTGTTAGTCTTTGCCCATCTTTACGTCTTCGGAGAAATTAATATATAGTTTTCATTTCCATATTCGTTTTAAACTATGCTTACTTGGCCGAAGAACAACACAAAAATTGATATGTATGAATTCTTTGAATAGCAATTTCTAGTCGTGAATTTTAGCGACAATATTGATAAGTTAAAGTCCGCAGAGCAAAGAATTTTCCAGCAGCCAGACTCACGACAAAGATCGATCAATGGAATTATTTATAAGTACCCGGATTCCTGGGTTGATGGAATCAAATAAACGTTTCACTCAGAGCTATGAAGAGCAATACGCTTACAATTTCTGACTGCCCAACGCTGTCGACCGAGCACAACTTGCGAGATTGGGCTTCGTCCGTAAAATACGTTCAGCAGAAGAGATCTGAGCGGTATTGGGTGATATGAATAAAAATGAGCTATTACTTCTTTCTCGAATTTTCAAAGCAATTGCTTCAAGCAGTATGAATAAAAGACGCGAGTAATTGCTCTTATTTTGAGCAATTTCTCCATTGATGAGTAACTACTCGCCCGAGGAGCAATTGCTTATTTTTCGTATGAATAAAATCGAGAATTTGCTTCTAGTATGAAGCAGTTACTTCGAATTTTCGGAGCAACCTCTGTAGGTGACTCAAATCGTATTGAATGGATACAAGAGAGGTTATACACGGTTGTTGTGAGCTGGTTGTAAGGTTTTAGGTAGTGAGTGACTGAATGATGGAAGATTTCCTAAGATTTCGCCAACTATGCACGGCAACTGCACCACTTAACCTAACACGGTCGACAACATCAGGAACAAGCACGCGTCGCCATGATGGAAAGACCACGCGCGACGCGCGGTAACGTACACAAACATAACATACGAAAATCGACCAATCACAACAAATCAGTAAGTGAGCAATTTCTTAGAAAGAGAAGCAAATGCTACAAGTTTCGCAAAACTTTTTATTCATATGAAAAGAAGCAATCGCTTTTGAGAAGTAGTTCCTACTTCTACTACTCGTGAGCAATGGCTTTCAAGTACTTACTCATTTTTATTCATATCACCCCGGTCTCGCGCAGGTGTCGGCAATTAATAATAATACAATAATAATAATAATATATTTATGTAGCTACAATTGGCTGATTGCCAGTTGGGACCATAAGTCTACAGCTTTACAATACATCTACATTTACAATTCAAAAACAATACAATATAACACAATAAAAGAAATTACAACTACTACTACGTCAAAGGATGGAACAATACAATCGCTTCCTCTAGAGACCCATGCAAAACCAACCGTTAACATTAATAGTACTTTTAAAAATGTACACGTACATACACACATTGATACATACACCTACACACACACACACACACACACATATATATATATATATATATATATATATATATTTATACATACATACATACATACACATTCTTGTACATGAATGCTTACTCACATGTTCACGTGTAAACGAATCACACACTTTCCCTAGTTATTATGCATGCCTACATTAACATAAACAAACAAACAGTTATACATAATATACATGCATAAATATACATTATCATAAACGTACATAAACTTATATACATTATTGTACAATTTCTTTTTTTTAATTTCAGAATCGGATTTTTTTTAAGTTAGCTCTTTAAACATCAGAATGAATTCCCCACACACTCTCTCACTTCACTTCACTTCACTACGCTACACTTTCACAATATCTTTCTTCGGTTATGCCACAAAACTAATTGATGTAGATTTCCACTGCACGGCACTACACCGCACTACACTTAATCTATAATACACGACGAGTCATGACGACCGCACGACAAGCCTTGACGAGCCCTGACGGCCGCACCAATGTGGAGGCACGACCGCTTAACCTGCAAACGGAGCGGGCTGCTACACGCGGATGCAAACTTTCGGACCGAGGAGAATTCTCCCCTACTGTTTTCCAAACTTTTTGACCGTAGAATACTTGTGAGAAATATATTCTCAACACTCATAATCCAGAATAACATCATTACTTTATTGCATGCTACATGAAGTAGTTCTAGAGCCAATGCCGAATTAGTATCTTAAGGTGACACACGCATTATTATTATTATTATTATTATTATTATTATTATTATTATTATTCCTCTAAATCACGACTAAAGACGTTATGTGTCGGCTGAATATAAAATCTACTCCAGGTTGCAACCAGCTACCTAAGGAGTAGATCTAGGGACTGTCGGTGCCTTTACAATACTTTGCGCAAAATGTGGGCTGTTCCAAATAAAGCGATTTCTTGCACTTCCCAGTCTTTTGAATTACCTTGGAGTTTACTCAAGTTCTTACACAATTTTTGCGGAACAAATCCCAGAGCTCCAATAACTATCGGAACGACCTGTGCTTTTACGCCCCACATTCGGCTGATCTCGATTTCCAAACTCTTGTATTTAAGACGTTTCTCTGCCTCCTTGGTAACGACGTTTTGATCGCAAGGTACAGCAACATCGACAAGTAAACATGATTTTTTCTCCATATCCCGGATGACTATATCCGGTTTGTTTGCTGCTATCGTGCGATCAGTTTGAATTTGTTGGTCGTACAATATCGTACACAATCCAACAGACGTCACCGGTTTCGGTGAGTGTTCGTACCACTTGGGGCATGTGTTTGGAACTTCGAGGAAGGTACAGATCTGCCAGTGGAGGTAGCTACACACTCTGTCGTGTCTTTTCAAGTAATAGGTCTTTGCTAGGATTGGACAAGCTGAGACAATATGATCAATGGTTTCTACGTGTTCCTGACAAATGCGGCATTTATTATCATGGAAAATTTTGAGAACCCTTTTATCATAATGTCGTGTTCTCAAGGCCTGATCTTGGGCAGCTATTACAAGTGCTTCGGATTCTGGCTTCATTCTTCCCCTTTTAAGCCACATAAATGATTGATTTTTATTGATCTGCACCTTGTCCATTCTTTTTAGGTATTGTCCGTGAAGTGGTTTGTCTCTCCACGATTTCTTTAACATTTTCTGTGTCTCAAATTTCATGTTAAGTAGCATCAGAAGTTCAGTGTCCTCTGTCATTCTGGGTGTCTAGCATGGTCTTGTTCGCAATGCTTCTTGCTACACTTACAATGCCTCTGTTTCCCATTCTTCGATCAGATTTCATGACCTGCCTCATTAGTGGGTCATCTTGATGGCTGACTACATACTACTACTTCTACTACTACTTCCCATCCCGGTTATTGCATTGTGCCAGGAGGCTTCCATTTGTCTCAGGCCTCTTCCTCCTTCCTTACGTGAAACATAAAGTCTATGTACATAAGCTCGGGGGTGGGCGACATGATGCATTGTAAGCAGTTTTCTGGTTTTTCGATCCATGATGGGAATTTCCTGTTCAGTCCAGTCTACTAGTCCGAAACTGTATTCGGCTACAGGCACCGCCAAACTACCTATTGCTGATATTTTATTCCTTGAGTTCAGAGCGGACTGCAGGACAAGTCTCACTCTTCTATAATACTCCCTGCGAATTCTCTCTTTCATTGTGTCGTTCGAGATGGTCTCACATTCTTCAATGCCCAGATATTTGTAAGTTTTACCTGGCTCAAGATCTTGAATCACAGTGTGTCTATCAACTTCAATGTTCTCTGACGTGGTCATTTTGCCTCGTTTTAAGTTGACTTTTGCACACTTGTCAAGACCAAACTTCATGCAGATGTCATTGCTAAAATCATTGATGACAGACAGCATTTGGGAGAGAATCGCTTCATTCTTAGCAAACACTTTCAGATCATCCATGTAAAACAAATGTGATACAGGCCTTTCATCACCATGGAACTTGTAACCAAAGTCAGTGTGCGACAGCTGTCTCGATAGAGGAATCAAACTAATGCAAAACAGCAGAGGGGATAGTGAATCTCCTTGAAGAATTCCCCTGCTTAATCTGAATACTTCTTGTTTCTACTACTCCCTTTCCGCTGTGGATTAGTAACCTGGTGCTCCACGACTTCATACTAGCCTTGCAAAACTCAACAAGTCTAGGATGAAATCGATAGATCTCCAGGGTCTTCAAAATCCAATCGTGTGGTACACTGTCAAAGGCCTTCTGGTAGTCGATCCAAGCCATGCTTAAATTACCTTTTTCGTTTCTTTACATCATTCAAAATTATTTTATTCTGAAGCAAGATTTCCTTACAGCCAAAGGAACCTTTACGACATCCTTTCTGTTCAATTGGCAACAGATGGTTCTTCTCTAGGTATCTATACATTTTGTCAGCATTGGCTGCAGTTATAAGTTTGTACATTACTGGCAGGCAAGTAATTGGCCTGTAGTTCTTCGCCAAAGAGCTGTCTCCTCCTTTGGGTAGCAAATACGTGATGCCGCGAGTGAGCCATTCGGGGAGTTCGTTAGGGTTTTCTTATATTTTATTAACAGCCTTTGCAAGATGAGAATGTAGTGCTGTTAATTTCTTAATCCAATAAATCTGGATCTTATCAACCCCAGGGGATTTCCAGTTTCCCATGTTCTTAATTGTTTGGCATATGTCCTCTTTCGAGAATCCTTGAACATGTTCCACTGTTTCCACGAGTCCATTGACAGCATCAACTTCAGATTGGAGCCACGATGCGTCTTTGTTGTAGGATCTGGTTTCCTCCCAGATTCCTGACCAAAATGTTTCGACGTCATCTTTTGAAGGAGGGGCAGCATTGCCATTCGGTTTTTGAGTCACACTGCGATAGAATCTCTTCGCGTCTGTTTCAAACAACCGGTTCTGTACACGGAAATCTTCTCTACGTTTGTACCGTCTTATTCGTTGAGCCGATGCTCGGATTTTCTCTTTTAGCTTTTCAGCTACCATTAGCCTTGTTGTGTCATTGTCAATTAGGTGTTTTTGTTCAACATAGAGTATTTTTTGTTGAACTTTATACGTGTGGTTTGACTTAGAAGATGCCTCGGGTAGGAGTGATATTTCACGCCGTGTGTCGGCTATCCGTTTCATAATTCTTTTCATCCATGGAGATACGGAGCTTTTTACTCTGTCTGGCTGTCGGCCATCGGTGTTCTTGGCTGGCCCCAAGATTATCTGAGATACTAGATATCCAGTTGCATACACGATGTGATTGATTTCAGTAATATCTAGATCTCTAATTGAGGCCTGTACAACCTCATTTAAGACAGAATTCGCTGTTTCTATCACTCTCTTAGCTTTAGCATTTTCGTAAATTCTCCTCAACGGTGCACGAGATTCGAATGGAAGTAGACGAACTCGTTCTATCTCGCGTCGGAGGAGGTCCCGCATCATGTCCTTATCGTGTGACTCATGGCCAGATGAATTTTCACAACTGACGAATGTTTCATTTGGAAGAGATGAACCTTGAAGGGGATCATCGTTTTCAGGGATATTAGATGGTTCTAAATGTTCGTCATGTGGATGGTTTGATCGATGAACATACTCTGCGTTTCTCTGGATGTCTGCAAGTTGTTCTGCTGTGAATTTTCCACTGCTGAGTATGTATCGTCGTTGACTGGCAAGCTTCTTTGAGTCTAGGGTAGGTCTCATATCTGGGTTCCGCTCTCTCCGTATCTTAAAAACTTCTATTTCTGGGCCCCCATTTTTCGCTTTTGCGTAGTAAAAGCACCACATCACCTCCATTAATTCATCCCGGGTCCATCTCTGACGATGGCTTCGAGCTACTGCCGGCTCTGGGTTCTTGGGGTCCGTGGGATGGCCAGATGTCGACAAGGTGACATTAGCTCGGTTTCTGAGCAGGTATGGAGTATCTGAGTCAGTGTGGGACATTGGTAGAACAAGGCACGTTAAGGTTCATTACATTGCTTGTTCTATTCATTTTGCTCATTGGTTTCAAGTGAAGATTCGCAGGTAGCAAGTTCGAGTTCACAGATCACACTTAACCTTTGGGTTGTTTCCTGCGATCCGTTACTGCGACCCACAGTGGCCTCGGGGCATCTCCCCGCAGGGCCCAGCAAGGGGTCCCTCCGATCGCCAGTCCGCATTACTAAACCCTACGGGATTTTCACTGACTGCTGAAGGCAGCCTCCTTCGCTGGCTAATGCAAGGTTCGGGCGTCCACTCTAATCAGTGGCCTGGTGTGCCAACCCAGTTTCTCTCCTGTACCCTCTATGGGCCGATAACAGGAAGTCCAAAGGTTCATGACCCTTCCCTCTCTGCTTACTTCCCACTCTCCTCAAAATGGAGTACTTCTTCGTCGGACCCCTCACCTTCAACCTATTCAGCAAGGGAGGCCCTACCAGTAGCTAGGCTACCACTGACATAGCTCTCAGGCTCATGGGGGTACTCAAGCTCCACCACCAACTCCAAGGTCCTGTACTCCCTAGGTGGAGTTGTTGTTGTTGTTATTATTATTATTATTATTATTGATCTTGCGCTTAATGGGACGTTCGGTGCAGGACTGGAACATTCAGGATCAATACTCAAAGGAAATGTGAATCTTGTTGTCTATTTATTTGCGTCTTGACGTTTCGTACATTTTGCATGCACCTTTTCAAGAGCAATGAAGTTGGCATGTTAAACCCTTATGTGTATATCACCATGATTCAAAAAGCCTTTAACTACTTACAGATAAATGGTGGAGAAGAGATTCCGAAGCTCTAGAGAACATGGGCAAATTGTACTTCTCCCCCATACGTCACTTACAGTGTCTATTGTTCACTGACAAAATAAAATAAAAATGAAAATATTCAAATAATGATATTTACAAACAAAATGAACCCCTGAATGCTACCGGCATCTTACTTTTCAGTTCTGGAAATTGGATATCTCATTCATTTGAAAGCCTAAACGAGTTTCCGTTCCCGTTAAGTGCGGGCTTAACTCACATCTGCTGCTGCCAATTTTCAAAGCACCACTCCATCTCTCTCCTCTCTCTCACTCCCCCTGTCTCCCCTCCTCCTACCTTCTCCCTGGAACACTGCCCGAACACACAGTTGATGAAACCGAGAGCATGCGGCTGTCAGTGGCCGGTTTGCGTAATTTACACGTGTTTAGACGGTGAAGGTTAATGGAGTAAGCGCATTCCTTTTACATAACAATTAGAGATGAAAATTCCATCAATCTTGATTTCTCTTTTCTTTTAACTCTCTTTCACTGGCTGCTTTGGCACATAGAATCATGAGTTCTTAACTGAGGCTTCGTTGACCCGAAGTCCTAGGTTCGAGCAACGACGCGACGATGCGTGTGAGGACCTTGAACATCAGTTTCTTCTTCTTATCTTTCTTCTTCTTTTTCTTCAACTTCTCTTTTTTACACAAATTTACAACTTTATTTCGTGAATGATATTAATCGTTCACCTTTCGGCTCTTCTACTCGTAGATAATTGTTGGAAACACAAATAATACAACACAACAAAGCAATTATACAGGCAAGTAGAACAGTTTTTCCATGGAAGAAACTCAATCGATCTCCTCCAAATCAATTAAATGCTTATAATATATTTATGTGAGAAAGGAGAAGAGATGGTAACGGTTTATAAGCCTCGGAGTTGGTGGATTTGTAAGGCCCACTTGGAAATGTAAGATACTGGAAGCCGTTTTGTTAAAAAAAACAACACATTACACCTCCTATTTGGAATGGTGTATAATCAAAGTAGAAGCTAAAAGTGTTTAAAAACACTTCATGCCAAGTTTAAATTTATTTTTTCTGTTAATGTAGTATGTATCTAAATAATTGATGACCAGATACAAATATATGTAGCATTCGAAAAGAAACGAGACGGAGGCCTAGGTACAGAAACCTGTAGGTCAATGGCCCTGGCTGGGTAGCCAACGTTAGCCGCTAGCAGACGTTAGGCCGGCGCCGGATCTCGTCATCCAGCGGGGGAAGATCATCACCAACTCCAAGAAAAAATGCACTACATTTACGGGATAAATGACTTTATCGGTTGACGCGCCCGAATCACTAGCAATCGTCATCATCTTCATCATCGGGAGATTGGCCTTGAACTCGTAGAGTACAAGATCATATCGGCCGGTGTGGTGGAGATAATCCGAGATGGCGTCGGCAATAATTGTTTCTCTCACTTCTTTAATTTTATCACCGGAGAAAACTCTCTTTCAGGGCAGCGCCCGTCTGCACACACTACTCGCCGAAAGGGAGTAATTCCACACTTCAACAGCAAGGAATTCCACAGTGCGGTAGTGCCGGCCCAGTCGTCCTGCTCGGAGGCGCATACACCCGCAGGCGGACGCTGTACGCAGCGGCGGTGGCCTCAACCACCACCGTGATGTGGTCCTTGGCCATCACGAGGCAGGGGCGTAGCTAGGGGGAGGAGGCAGGAGGGCGGCGCGCCCTCGGGTGACTCCATTCTAGGGGTGATACTAATTAAATTATTTTATGGTTAGAATTATATAATTTAAATCATTTACTTAAAAATTGTATATATTAATAGTTTTCTTCGCTTTACTAGTTTGAAAATTTTATTATTGGAATAATAAAATTATTATGGTTTAGTTAAAAATTATTTATATTAATTTAATAAGTATATATTTAAATCATAAGCGTAGATTAATGATTTAATTGCAATTATATTGCAATTATTCTTAATTACATAGAATTTTTTAAGATATTATAAATATCATGTGCAAATATGTTTGTATTTTTAATAAAATAATGTACAATCAATGTGACAATAGATATTTTTGTATTTAATTTATGGGGGGTGACACCATTAGCTTCGCCCCAGGTGACACCAACTGAAGGTACGCCACTGCCACGAGGCCAGGACGTCCTGTGTAACGACCTAGTTTTTGTCCCGGACAATCCCCCGCCTCCCCCTTCCATGCGAATGCAGCCTCTTTTCAGAGATATGAATAAAAATGAGCTAATACTTTTCTCAAGTTTTCAAAGCAATTGCTTCAAATAGTATGAATAAAAGATGTGAGTAATTGCTCTTATGTTGAGCAATTTCTCCATTGGTGAGTAGTTCTCCAAGGAGCAATTGCTTACTTTTCCTATGAATAAAATGGAGAATTTGCTTCTAGTGCGAAGCATTTACTTCGAATTTTCGGAGAAACCTGTGTAGGTGACTCAAATCGTATTGAATGGTTGAAAGAGAGGTTATACATGAGTGTTGTGAGATGGTTGTAAGGTTTTTAGTTAGTGAATAAATTATGAAAGATTTCCTACAATTTCGCCAAAAATGCACGTCAACTGTACCACTTAACCTAACACGGTCGACACCATCAGGAACAAGCATGCGTCGCCGTGATGGAAAGACCAGGCGCAACGCACCAATGCGCGACGCGCAGTAACGTAGGCAAACAAAATAGAAGGAAATCGACCAATCGCAACAGATCAGTTACTGAGCAATTGCTCATAGTGGGAAATAAGTACTCAGAGGTTCGCGAAACTTTTTATTCATATGAAAAGAAGCAATTGCTTATGAGATGTAGTAGTTCCTACGTGCACCCGTGAGCAATTGCTCTGGAGCACTTATTTTTATTCATATTCTTTGACGTGCTCGAGAACTCGATTGCGTCTGAGCTGCTACTGTCACGAAAGAGTTATCGCTGATGTACAACTCAGGAAGGTAATATCAAGAATGATTAATGTTCTTTTTAGCACGAAAGAACGGTTACGTCATTCGTCATGAACAATGTATCCAAAGAGGTTATCCTGCAGTCATGACTAAATTCAAAGTATCTTCATCGGAATGTATACTAAAATATTAAAATTAAAAGCTAAGTGTCCTGACTCATCATCTTGTCAAGCCACAAATTCACGCCTTGTTTTTTCGCTTTCACGTTTTTGATTGGTTTTGTTTATGGATATTCTTTTTAAGTACGGTATGTCCCAGGGTTACTTGTATAATAACCAGACCATATTTATTATTTTCTTAATTTCTTAAACGGTTGCAACTTTTCTATTGTACTTGAAACATAAATATAGAATGTCAAAGAAAATTGTTGTTTCATTAAAGTTCACTTCAAAGTGAAAAATAAACTACAATCCTTAAGAAAAAAGTTTAGACGAAAGGCCAATGAAAATTCTCCTTAAGATTTAAATTTATCCAAATTATTGAGCCAAAATTTCATTAAAAAACGCAGCATCACAAACTTTCCCTGTAGACAATATGGTGGTCTGAAGCTAAGGACGTGTCATCAAAGGGCGAAAGTTTGAGCTTGAATAGATTCAGTGGGAAATTTTTAAATGAACACATCACGAACTAATGTAAGAAACCAATCTGCGATCGAATTTAAATAAAATGTTTAACTTTTAATTGTAATTTTTTTCTTCAAAAACTACTCGATTGCAGTGGCGACCGGTGGATAGTGAATTAGGAGGGGCGGCGTGTTTATCCGAACTATCACATGCATTTTACCGCTTTAAAATATTTCTTGAGCGAGGAAGACTTTTCCAAGAAAATAAGATACATCTTATTCTATTTTTTTAAAACATTTATGTTTAAAAAACATTCCCAACAACAAAACAATAATTTAGGAAAACTGATGAAAGGGCCGGTATTCTTTGTTTAGTTATGCGACTCATACGAGCGAACTGCCAAACAGAACTCTGTAGCTGCACGCTGCCCTCACCTAACTCCCAGCCCTCCCCCCCGTCTTCCTCAAGCTTATTACCTTGCACACATCAGCTACGGACGGACTCGCGATAGTCCGCAACGCGACTCGTTCTAAAAATATTTATCTTTCGCTTTAAGCGGGTACAACTAAATTCATTCTCATAAACTGCGCTGCGATATGCGCGAATTAAAGAGTCGATTTGTTGCAAGTTTAATACTTTTTGCAATTGTCTTTTCTAGGAAGGGCGCCGCCTTAGAGCCCATAAAGAAGAGCCGCCTCTGGTCAATTCTGTGGTCACGGGGTAAAAGTTCTTAAGTCAATTTTTGGCGAAATTGGGTTAAGAACTGAAACTACAAGTTGAGTATCTACATTTTACTTTAGTAAAACAACCGAATTCAAATGTTGGCTCCTTAACGAGAAAAAAAAACCCTTAAGAAATAGCGTTTAGCGTAGGAACAAGCGGTGACTCAAAAATCTAACCCTTGTTTTCTCCAAACTAAGATTTTTGACGTAAGAACTTTTACCCCGTGACCACAGAATTGTTAGCTGATCGGAAGCTACTTCAGGTCAAGCAAGTTTCTGGTGCAGATAGGGATGCAACATCGATGATTTTTAAAAAAATCATCAATTTATGTAAAATCGAGTTTTTAAGACGATTTTTGTACTTTTTTAAATATCGTTTTGGGTTCGAAACGCTTTACGCGGTTATTATTTTATTTTTGACTGGAAAACAGTGCCATCATAATAAAAACTTATAATAACGGCGAGATATCCATACATTTTACTACATTCTTCCTACCAAAGTGACCAAAGGAGAAAAATAAAGAAAATAGAGATTTCATCAAAAAATGAAGACTATTTTTGAATTATCCAATCATAATAAAACTTGTGGTCATTGTCTCGATCTTTTTTTAAATTTTATTTTATCAGATAAATCTCAATTAAAAATTACCTCCCCCCACCCTGAATATTAATGTTTACTAAAAGCAGAGGTATGGCAGAAGTGCCATGAGAGTCCCTCACAAGGAGCACTATTTAGAGAATTCCCGCTAAAACAAATAACAACCCTAATTTGAAGTATCATACCAAGGACGCAAATTTTATGCTTGCCACGGGCGCCTGACTAAAGTTACGCCTGATTAAAAGTTATTCCTGATACGATACGCCTAACTAAAAGTTATGGTTAGTTTTGAAACATGGATGGTTTGGGGTGATGTTTCGTTAACATCGATATTTAAAAAACTTCGATGTGTTGTCGGTGATGTCGCATCTCTACTGTTTTTTTAATACACATACACTACGCATGCAGATACACTGTCGCATCCCTATACCCTTACCAGATCCCTACTAATAAAGAAGCTATACGGAAACTTTCTATTTGTAGTACTAGGTAAGTAGTATGCGAGAAAATCATTAATTTGTTTGAAAAAGTTTACTCAGATTGAACTTATCTCTTTAGTCTTTCTACAGTGTCTAATGCGAATTGAGTACATGAACCACTAAATATTTCACTAGTTCATCGGTCTTTTTTATGTACATACGAGGAAAAGTAACAAAAACTAATACTTTTATATATGATAGAATTTAAAAAAAGAAATAAAAAGACCGTCAGTAACCAAGGAATCAATATCTATTACTACAGTGGATTTTGTAAAAACGCTTAGGAAAATATTATAGACAGACCATCTTAGACAAAATAGTTGGAATTTTGGAAAATAGTGTGATCCATTCTCTTTTTTCAATAAAAAGTCTGATAGTTTGTAAAAAATAAAACTGTAATTAAGAAGGCTACAATTACAGTTCTACAATATTTAATGAGAGGTTCATATCAAATTGTTCTTTCCCTACAATAGTCATAAATCAAGATTAATTCAGTGCGTAGGGACTGTCACTGTTCTCTGCTGCTCTCAATGGAGTAAAAGGCAAGCCAGAGACCTTGAAGTAATTCTGATACAATGAAGACTAGAACGGGTTTCGTCTTTCCATTAACGACTTCATTCATACCAACCACAAAAGAGCGAACAATTCCGACCGTAAATGTAAACTAATGAACATTCCAAGACTACACTTTGCTTGTGTAGGAAGGTTGCTATCATAAGAAAGAGGAGAGACATATTTGGACGTTTCTTAGTTTATTCCGAAAAGTCTTATTGCAAGAAGCAATGAGAACAACGCAACGTGTGTTACGACTTCCTGTTAATTGTTGGCGACCTTCACTTCACTCTTTTACCGTGCTTCAGTTGGCTTTATTTTGTTCATGTGTTGGTAGACATGAGCGTTGTTGAATATAGAATTGAGAAGGAAGGTTGGCGTTCAAAAGTGCTCGAATGTAGTTGCGTATAATAAGCAACGTTATCATTGGGTGTTTGTGGTATGATGTTTAACATTATTATGATTGTTGTATATGTGTACATTGATTTGCAGTTTTGTGTTCTGTGAATGATAATCTCCGATATGGCGTGTGAGATAACCCTAACCGAGCCGAACCGAGTGATGTGTGACAGTAGTGATATTCAAGATGAAAAAAATATTTACATCTCCGTCTGCATTAAGTCAGGGCATGATAAGTGAATATTTTTGTGCGTTACTTTAACTTTTGTAATAGGTTGATAATACTCTTTTTTAGTGTCAATAAGTTTTTCAATTCTCGTACAAATTTTATTGAAATTTTTCGAATTTTTGTTGATATTTTTGTCAAAACCTATTTAAGACTCAGAAAAAGCAATTTTGTACGTCATATTTGAATTTTTCCCGGTGTTGTGGAATTTAACTAGCTGTTAATAAAAGATCAGCTGTACTGATTGGAGGTGTCATTTATATGTCAGTGACATTTTGTTGATATTCGTACCAGACATGTTCACACAGTGAGGATTAGTGATTGCTTGCTGAATGTGTGTGCTTTTTGTGAGTGTTTATGAAATTTGAGTTTCTCTATCTGCAATGAAAAACTTTTGCTATAATTTATTGAATGTGTTCCGTTTGTTGCATGTACCACAAATTGCATGTAATTTTTGTCTATCGTAAATTGTATCTTTTATTTACTTTTTTGCAACTTTCATTTTCAGAACAGAGTATTTTCAGAATTTTCTTGACATGTAGTTGCCACGTACAATACAAGCATCTTCATTTAATGTACATCACTGTTCAATATTAGTTGTTCATGATGTGTAATAAATACGTATGTTAACTACACATGATGCCCATCAATCCTAGTGACATGGATGCACCAGGTTAGAAAACGTAGTTTTGTGTTGTTGCCTTAAGCAGAGCCAGAATTGGATACCTTGGTGTCAGAAACTTGTCTAGTGTTCTAAAATATTTAATTTCAAATTTTCTAAAACATTCTCTGATTTTGATAATCTTAAGTTCTTCTTTAATATTTTTGCTATAAGTGTTGGAGAATGTGATAATGAGAATTATTAGAGTTTGAAGGAAACTTCGAATTTAAATTATGGCAGCTACTGTTGTACATGCAACTGGGACTGATACTCTTGTCTTCCTATCCTTTTCTCGGCTCTGATTATATTTTGTGTAATTTAATTTAAGAAAAGCCTACTAATTTGGACCTTTACTAGAAGTTACTCATTGAATGATGGCCATTATTTTAAAGAACAACTAGCCATTTGTTGCTTGATATTCCTAAATTTGTTTTATCTTGTAATTTTCTGTTTTGTCCAAATTAGGTTGGTTTTCTGTAAAAGCATGAACATTTCCTTGCATGGTATTCTTAATTTTATTATTCTTTATTTATTTACAAATGCAAGTTCATATTTCTTTTGGAATGTATGTTAAAATGATAAGAGAAAAATTGCCTTGCAAATAAAAGTGTGAAATAATATTTTTATGTTTTCTTTAGTTGATCTTTACGTTAGCTGATAAACTTCTTTCCTTTCATTTTGCCTAATTTGAAATTTCTATTCTTTGATTAAAATGCTTGATGCTTATTGCTTTATTTTTGAGTGTACGATGATAGAACACAGACACTGATCTCTGAACAATGTGATGTTAATTTTTTTAATGTGCCAAACGTTAAATTTTCTTGTAGCTGAATGCCGCAGTGTGTGTGAAAGCGTGGGTAGTCACAGTGACACTTCTGGTCATACTACAGTAACATCACATGTCCACGGACAACGTCCCCACATGGATGTTGTGTGTGTTATTGACTTGCATCAGGCTGACCATCTGTCCCATAGGAAGCGGGCTCTAGAAGAAGTTCGGCAAGCATGTGCTCTTGTCAGTGCAAACATGATTCCAATTCAGGTTAGTTAATTTTTTTATATATTCCCAACTTCATTGAAATACTGTATGCAATTTTACTTGCTAAAATCGGTTCTATTTTCAGTTTGAAAAATTGGACTTTGGTGAAGGATCTGTGTTGGAATCCTTTTACAGTGCTGATGTTGCAGTTGTTGATATGTCCATTCAGATTCAAAAAAATGCTTTATTCTATCATTTGGGGGTCAGAGAAAGTTTTGGAATGAAAGAAAATATTTTGCTCTACAATGACTGTGATTCAGAGGCAGCCTTACGTCTTAAGGTAAATTCCAAAACAATGTGCCAAAAAATTATTTAAATAGCTGACACTTTTTACATTTACATATGTTTTGTGGTACTTTATTTTTGTCATCATGAAGTAGTGATAAAAATTCTTAAATGTGTTGGTTATTTTTTGTAAAGTGATCAATGAAATGATTTTCATCAATTATTACTATTTTTTTGAATTAGAAGACATGAAAAGCTAATATTATTTTATGGAAATTAGTTTTATGACCATTTTATTCATTAAATTCATTAAAGTTTACCATAGTAAATTTAAATTATTACTGGAATGATTTAAAGTTTTTAATGTTGAGTCAGTATTCTTCTTGAACTTACTTTGTTCTCACTTTGCCACATTCTTTCAAAGATGTCGTCTGGTAGCTACACGTTTGTTTCCTACCGTCTTCTGGAGTGTGGAACTTGTGTGATAACAAACCCTGCAGCAGCTACTGTAAAAGGTGAAGAGGCAACTATAGATCCCAAACAGCATCTTACAATACGATTGAAGAAACTTTTGCAGGATGTAGAAGTACAATCCAAGTAAGTAGCTGTTGTGAAAATAATTACCTTTTATTCAAGGCTTTAACATACAAAAATCTAGGCACAAAGAAAGTTGACTTTGATAACACTTTACATAGTAAACATCCACAGACTCACAACACATGGCAGGCGACCGACTGACTGAGCCACCAAAACACTAAACAAAACAATATTCACGGTAACCAGGGCGGCCAACACAAAAGTTCAAAAAGTTCGAAAAATAGTACCACATTCACCCCTCTCTCAGAAATCAGTCACATAGTCTGTCAAATAAGTGGGTGGATGCCTGGAGCGAACAGGTCGTTGAGCACCATCAACATCTTCTACAGACAGCGGCTGTTCAGCATTTCCTGTTTCCACATTTTGCTCTCTTTCTTGAGGTTCCAGAGGTTGATGTCCTGGAACGCCAAAATCACAGTCTTCCTCTTTAATTTTAACTTCTCCTCGAGGAGCAAGATGCCGAGTTGAGATAGTAGTTTCTCGGCCATTTTGAAGTCTCACATGAGCATATTCTGGATTAGCTTCCAATAATTCTACTTCCTCCACTAACGGGTCGTATTTACTGCCACGAACGAGTTTTTTCATTAAAACAGGTCCAGGTTTTGTTAACCATGTTGGTGTAGAGCTTCCATTAAAGGATCTTCTTGGATGATTGAACATTCGCTCGTGAGGTGTGACATTGGTTGCTGTGCAGAGAAGAGAACGAATTGAATGTAAAGCAATATCAAGTACTTCTTCCCAGTGCTCGGTTTTAAGGTTGTTTGATCGAAGAGCCAACATGATAGTCTTCCATATAGTTCCGTTGAACCTTTCAACTTGTCCGTTTCCTCTCGGGTTGTAGGGCGTAGTTCGGCTTGTTGCAATATTCTGAGAAGTTAAAAATGATTTAAGTTCTTGGGACATAAATGAAGCTCCTCTGTCAGAATGTATGTATGCAGGTGTTCCAAAAACCGAGAACAAATGTGTCAAATGCCGCATTACAGTAGTTGTAGAGACATCAGCACATGGTATAGCAAAAGGAAATCTCGAAAATTCATCTACAATAGTTAAAAGATACTGATTCTTTGTTTTCGTTGGCAGAGGTCCTTTGAAGTCCAGATTCAATCTTTCAAATGGCGAAGTAGCTTTTATTAAGTTTCCTTCAACTTTATGAAAACGCGGTTTTAACTCTGCACAGACCTGGCATGAATTAGTAATCCTTTTTACATCTTCAATGGAGAATGGCAAGTTTTTGACGCGTACCCAGTGGTTCAACCGAGTGATACCCGGATGACAAAGTGCAATATGTAGGGAGTTGAGATCCACCTTTGAAGTAATAGCAGCGCTTATTCTGGAAAAAGTATCCGCCGACACGTTCTCACTGCCTGGACGATAAATTATGTCAAATTTGAAACAGGCAAGTTCGAGGCGCCATCGTACAATTTTCTCATTTTTAATTTTACTGGAATGCTGTTGATTAAACATAAAAGAAACAGAGCGTTGATCCGTAACGACTTCAAAATGATGACCAACTAAATAATGTCGCCAATAACGCAAGGATTCCACAATTGCATAAGCTTCTTTCTCTACGGAAGAGTGTTGTTGCTCCGACTTGTTCAGTGTCCTAGAGAAGAATGCAACAGGTCGACCTGCTTGACTTAAAGTAGCAGCTATGGCGAACTCCGATGCGTCTGTTTCTACCCTGAACGGTACGTCCTCTTGTACTGCAGCTATCGTTGCTTTCGCCACATCATCCTTCAAAATCTTGAAAGCTGAGATAGCTTCCTCTGAGAGTGGGAAAGGATTCTTTATCAATAAAGGATGAGCTTTTTTTGAAAATTGAGGTATCCACTTGCAGTAATGCGAGAACATACCCAAAGCTCGCCGCAAAGAAGCTGTATCTTGTGGAATAGGCAGATCAAGTAAAGGTTGAAGGCGATTAGGATCAGGTTTGATTGTCTTGTTAATAATCACGTACCCAAGTAAGTTTACAGACTTAACAGAAAACTTGCATTTTTCCTTGTTCAGTGTCAAATTATATTTCTTAGATGCAGCTAGAAATCTTTCTAGATTGCGGTCGTGTTCCTCTTGGGTTCTTCCGCATATTGTAACGTCATCAAGATATGGATATGTCCCCTCCAGTCCTTCATCTTGAACAATTTGATCGATCACGTCTTTGAAAACAAGCTACTCCATTTGTTACTCCGAATGGAACACGTAGAAAATGGTAGAGTTTCCCGCAAGCTTCAAAAGCTGTGTATTTTCTCTCCGATTCCAGAATGGGTAATTGATGATAGGCATTCTTGAGATCTATGGTGCTGAATACTTCATTCACCGAAACTTTAGCAATTATTTCTTCTATCTTTGGAAGAGGATAAGCATCTAACATTGTAAATTTGTTAATAGTCTGTGAGTAATCAATAACCATTCTTGTTTTACCATTTTCTCCCTTTACAACAAAAGCTTGAGCGCGCCATGGTGAATTGCTAGGTTCTATTATGGCTTCATGCAATAGTCTTTTAATCTCAGAGTCTATAAATTGGTTATTTTCGTGAGAATGTCTCCTAGATTTGGTAGCTATTGGAACACAATTAGAAGTTAGGTTAGCAAAAAGCGAAACTGGAGGTACCTGTGCAACAGCCGAACTGCAGATCTCGAGGGGAGGCTGCGGACCTTGAAAAGCTATGTTCACAGAAGAATGATACTGCAGGATGTCATGGCCAATTATAGCATCTGAGCAAAGGTTCTTCATTACCAGTATTGGAGTATTGTTGTAAATAAAACCTTCTATTTCTATATCGGCTTCACATCGTCCCGATATTTCAGTAGATAAAGAAGAATTTGCCATCGCAATTCTGCCAGAATATGGCAGCAATTGCATGCCACATTTCCTTACAAAAGAATGGTTGATAAAACTTAGAGAGCTTCCTGTATCTATTAACGCGTTCAACTTCATTCCATTTACTTTGATCTCCACTATTGATTTTTGAAGACCGTTTGGCAACGCAGAGGTGACGGATGCTAACATTCCAGTAGTCGCAGTTGTATTTGATAAATGTTTGGACGATTTCGACCTACACACACGTTGGTAATGTCCTTTCTTACCGCAGGCCCTACATTCAGCAGCTCTCGCAGGGCACGACGTTCTGGGATGGCGGCTTCCTCCACAAAAATAACACTTCTCAGTTGTTGACAAAACTGCCACAGTAGTAGTGGATGTCTTTAAATCTTGATTATCAGCGTCATTAATAGTAGATGCAATAGTATTAGAATCAGAATACGATGCTGAATGTTGTTCAGCCATTTCTAAAGCTCGAGCTTGGTCGAAAGCAGCATCCAAGGTAAGCGTTGTGTTTTCAAGCAATCTTTGTCGAATCCGAGAACAAATCAAACCGCCGATGAAGGCATCTCTAATGGATTCATTCTTGTTTTGTTCCGCAGTGACATTCTTAAAGTTGCAGTCCCTGCTCATTTGTTTCAAGACTTGGAGGTATTGATCTACAGATTCTCCAGAATGCTGTTTTCTAGTCGCCAAGCAGTGTCTAGCATAGATTTCATTTCTAGGTTTTACGTATAGAGATTGTAGAGTGTCCATAGCATCTTTGAAGGTAGTAGATTCACTAATATACTGATACACATTAGGAGCTACGTAGTTTGTCAAGAGCTGTAACTTACTTTCATCTGATGCATCTTCGATATGGATTAGAAAATTTGAGAATGTTTGTTTCCAGTGTAACCATTTCTTATCCGCGGCGATTGAGGTTAGTTCCACATCGAATCTTTCCGGCTTCAAGTATTTATCCATACCGCTTACGTTCTTCTAATTTTTGTATGTTAAATTGTTGTGAAAATAATTACCTTTTATTCAAGGCTTTAACATACAAAATCTAGGCACAAAGAAAGTTGACTTTGATAACACTTTACATAGTAAACATCCACAGACTCACAACACATGGCAGGCGACCGACTGACTGAGCCACCAAAACACTAAACAAAACAATATTCACGGTAACCAGGGCGGCTAACACAAAAGTTCAAAAAGTTCGAAAAATAGTACCACAGTAGCTAAATTAATTCATATTGCCTTATATTGTTAACGTTAACTTAAGTTTTGTTCTTCGTGGATCTATGGTTCAATAGTTTGTAGGTAATGATCTTCAGAAGTGAGAGCTTATCACCATTTCCTTCTGTTATTTCTCCTCAATCCAGTAGATTGATTGGTTGTAGTTTTAGATTGCTTCAACTCTGTGGTCATTAGCACTTATGAAGTGAAGATGAGTTAGTGTTTAAACACGTAAGGAATTTCTAACCTCTTGCTGGAATAGAATGTGCAATCTCTCAGTCACTGGTATGTTCATCATTGTGTTTTTTTACTGTCCTCCAATCATGTAAAATCAGGTAAAATGTTTCTTCTTTGTTTGGCATCTCTACAGACTGCTGAGAATCACAGCCTCTCGCACAATCTTCCTCCAGTCTTCTCTGTCCTCCTTTCTTCCTCTCTATTTTCTTACACCAATTTCTCTTAGATCCTCCTCAGCATCATCTAGTCATCACACATGTGGTCTTTCCACCCTCCTTCTTCCTCCTGCTTTTCCTTTAAATATCTGTTTGACTACTCTTCAGCATCCTTTTTTCAATAAGGCCTGACCATCTTTTAATTTCCTTTTTTTAAATTTATTACATAAAAATTGGTGTATTATAAAATAGTGCTATAACTGTGTTATTTGTAATTTTTCACTCATCACCCTTCTCTGTACAGAGGCTATCCAAGTATTCAGGTACCCATGGCAAGCATAGAATTTGTGCCCCCGTCATGTTACTCCAAATTAGGGTGGTTGTTATTTGTTTTCGCGTATACACTCCAAATAGTGCCCCTTGTGAGTGGTGCCCATGGCATGTGCCTTACCTGCCATACCCTAGATATGCCTCTGCCTCTGTAGGACAAAAGATCCTTCTTAGTATCATCCTTTCCAGCTAAAATCATACCAAAGTAAAAGTGTAGAAATTAGGGGCAGCAGGATCCAGTGTGCTCTGTCAACATATTCTTTAAATAGAGATAAAAGAAGAGATTTTCACATTTGTCAGCATGTACAAAATTTTTGACATGTAGGGTAATTTTGGAAGTATTTATAAGCACTTGCTTTAAAATAAATACAAATGATAAGGCACTCAAGTTCTTCTGTTCGGGTAATGCTTTTATATCCTGGGACAAATACAGCAATTATTTATTTGTTCACATGAATAAATGTTGAAAAATATACATCTTAAAGGTTTTAATAATGGGAATCCTTCTCAGAAAATTCCAAATTGATTTCTGAGTGATACTTTTTGTTTGTTTTGGGCATATTTCAGAAGGAAAGTAAAGATCAGAGCATTTGAGTTAAAAGTTTGCAATTTTGTTGTTGTTTGGCTTGTTTTGTGTAGAAATATTTTGTAAACAGTTGATTAATTTTTGGAAACATATTTCTAATAAAATGTTTTTTCTTCAGGGCTCATATGAAAGAAAAATTTTTGGCTGATTTGCGGAAGGCTCGTGAAACATGCTCTGGAAAAGAATTGTCAAAAGTATTGCACAACATGAGAAAACGATTGGATGATCCAAATGTTTTATCAGGAGAAGTTGTGTACAATATGCTGATATCTTTTAGAGAAATTCAAGACTATGATGCAATGGTTCAGTTGGTGGATGACCTGAGAACAATTCCTAATAAATATAAATACATTAATACTGCAGCTATTGGATACCTTTACGCATTTGCTTTAAACAGGTAATTTTTTATATCAAATTGGGTTTATGAAAACATCTTATAGTTGTAACTGAACAAGTTATAGTATTTGTTACAGAAAGTTAATTTTGATTCGTATGGTTTTCTTGAATTAGGCGAAACAAGACAGGAGATCGCGAGACTGCGTTAAGTGTTATAGAAAAGGCTTTAGAAAAGAAAGAAAATCATGTACCTGACATTGTGTGTCTTTGTGGCCGCATTTATAAAGATAAGTTTGTTGAATCTCGTCATCAAGATAAAGATAGTCTGAAAAGTGCCATTTACTGGTATCGTAAAGGATTTGAAGTACAACCAAATGAATATGCTGGCATTAATTTGGCAACTTTATTGGTCATAGCTGGCAATGAATTTTCAAAATCAGAAGAACTGCAACATATAGGTTAGTTTTCAGTTCTATGTAGAGAACTACTTACAATCCATTATTATTTCTTAAGGAAAACAATTTGTGTCACAGGAATGGTGTTAAACAATCTGATTGGCAAGAAGGGAAGCCTGTCTTCTCTGCAAGAGTATTGGGATGTTGCTACATTTTTTGAAATTAGTGTGCTTGCTGAAGATTACGCAAAAGCTATTCAAGCTGCTGATTGCATGTTTAAATTGAAACCTCCTAATTGGTGAGTGCTTGGTAATTATTATTCCTTTTATATTGTAATATCCAATTATGTTTTTAATCCTTCCTCTTCCTTAGGTATCTAAAATCCACAATAGGCAATATTGCTTTAATTGATCGTTTCCGAAAGAAAAATGAAGATTCAGAACCTTCTCCTGAAGAACAAGTGTTTACTTTCTGGATGGAATACTTTCTAGAAGCTACTAAAGAAGAAGTTGGGGACATTATTCGATTTCCTGTAAGAATTCTGTGATGTTATACATTTCTGTTTCATTTAAGGCGACTCCACACATTCTACATTCGCCAAGTAGTGAACTACTGCTCGTTCAATCTCAAGCAGCTGATATGCTTGTTGAATGTTTGCTTCCTTTGACATGTTAAAATGACCATCACACAGTGGATAGGGTGAATACTAAATGTTCCTCGCTTGACAAATAGCAAGCAACCCCATCCACACTACTTGGGATTCAGGATTGCTTGCTACATGCCGAATACCAAGTGTGAAGAGCCGCCTTTACATTTACTTGCAATATTTGTGACTTATTTTATATTGTATGAGTGTTATTGCCTATGCAGATTCTGGTATTGGAGCCAGATAAAGTCCTTATGCCAAGCTATGTAAATGTCAATATGGGAGCTGAAGAGAAATCAATTCAAATCTGGAATGTATGCTTGGATCACATGCGTGGGAAGTGCCGCAAAGTGCATGATTTTCTTTTTACTGCCAGCATGATAAAGAGTGTCAGGTAAGGACACCTAAATTTCACTGGAGGAAAAACTTCATAAGTTCTCGCAAAAAAAAAAAGTACAATGCAACCTTCTGAAATGACCACCTCAATTAATTCAGCAGCCATCTCTTTTAATGCCCATTTTTTGTTAAACCAGTTTATTTGTCCATAGACACGTGGGGATATTCCCTCACCTACCTTGGAGTCATTGCCCAGACTTGTTCTGTAGATTAACCTTAGACGACCACATTGTCCTGAAGAATTTGCTGTTTTGACCCATAAGCAGAACTAACTATTTACTGTTCAGTACTTTCTGCATCAGGATGCAATGTCATATTATGTAGAACAATGATATGTAGTGTTGCTTACCTTCGGGAATGATTAATTTGTGTTTAATATTACATTAAGCGATTTTCATGCATGCTTTTAATGTAGTTAAAATTAAGACAGTGAATGAGAAAAATGAACCAGTAATGTGAAAAATAAGAGTGTGGATACTGTGAATTGATTGATTTGGTTTCCAAGTTGCTTAAGTGTGCTAGGGCAAAAAACTGTAGGGTGTTTTGTACTTTTAAGAATCATTAAAAAAGTGTTAGTAAGCAATACTACATAAATAACTTAATTGCTAAATGTAAAATTAGACAGGGTGTCCGCTTCCTATATTCTTATAACCTCAATTAAGTGCAATAATGGCTATTTTTTTCCATAACCATGAGTGACTATGTACAACAGGTTGTACTGTGCTTTCTGATACCTAATCACTCCTTTAGGTGGATATCTTTGAGACGTTGCATTATTAATTGGTTTTATGGTGTGGTAGTTTGAATAAGTATCAACTTAAATTACATTCTAGGTTTTGTCCTATTTAATTTTTTATTTCAAGTATACCACTTCTGTCCTGTGAAATATATACATTACATGTCAATTTCTCAGTTTTTTAAGTATTTTTTTTCTTCCAATTTATTTTTCTTTTACACATACCAAATTTGTGTATATAAACATCAGGATATATTGAGTACACAATTATGTTGTTTACCTTACGCAACATTATTTATATATTTTCAGTGTTTACAAACGTGATGAGCGATGCCTTTTTCTCTATGTACATCAGAATTCAGATGATTTTCAAATGTTTTTCCCATCTGAAGGTTGTCAGAAACGATTTCATTCTTTGATATTAGAAATGACTGCAGATCAAGAAGGAATGGTGACTGATTTGGATTCAAATCTGTCCACCGATTTGATTAAGGTATATTTTTTATTATGTTTTAGTGTTGTCTCTTGTAATTGTAGTATTTTTTTAATATTATAGAATTTAATAATATTAGAATTTATATCTTATTATAATATTGTTGTTTCTTTTGTTAGTTTGAATATGAATTTGATGAACAAAGTAAGAAGACTGTATTAGGGAAAGGGACTTACGGAGTAGTGTATGCAGCTAGAGATCTGAATACACAAGTAAGGATAGCAGTCAAAGAAATTCCTGAAAAGAATTTGGGGTAAGACTTCATAATCATAACTTCTTAAATTTGTATTACTTTTCATGTTATTAATATGGTTTTAAACAATTTCTAGACATAATATTTTGTGCAGCAAACTTGTATTACATACTGTACATTGCAGTCTTAATGTTACTAGTGTATTGAATATACAGAGTCCATTTACAAAGAATTTGTGTTACTGTAGTAAAATTGGTTTAATTTTTATACTGCCTACCTTATTCAGCTTCAATAAATAAAGGTGAAATTCACATTACTTAAGTAGAAGTACATTATTCTCTGTTGAAACAAGTATTTTTTCCTTTGTAGGAAATTAGAGCAAATGTCAAATTTCCATCTGAACCATTTTTCTTCAATTTAAAGTTCACTATATATTATTTCATGATTTTATAAATATTAAAAATGAGTTGAAATTCAATTTCAGAGATGTGCAGCCTTTGCATGAAGAAATCAAACTGCATTCACAGTTACGTCACAGAAATATTGTCCAGTACTTGGGTTCACTGTCTGAAGATGGTTACTTCAAAATATTGATGGAACAAGTTCCTGGAGGTATGTTTTTATTAAATTCCATCAGTTGTAACCTCTTTCTCATTTCAAGTGTGTTCAATTGGATTGTTTTTGCTCATCCTCAGGAAGTTTATCTGCTCTTTTACGATCAAAATGGGGACCTCTAAAAGAAAATGAATCTACTATTTCCTACTACACCAAGCAGATCCTTGAAGGGTTGAAATATCTTCATGATCAAAAAATTGTACACAGGGACATTAAAGGTAATTTATTATGCAACAAGTATTTTTTGTGTAGTGCAGAACGATTCTCAGTGTGAAATGTGTTCTTTTTGTGTAGGGGACAACGTTCTTGTAAACACATATAGTGGAGTTGTAAAAATATCTGATTTTGGAACATCTAAAAGATTGGCTGGCCTGTGTCCAAGTACAGAGACCTTTACTGGTACCTTGCAGTATATGGCTCCTGAAGTGATAGACAAAGGTCAAAGGGGTTATGGTGCTCCTGTGAGTATATATATCTAATTCTGCATGTATGCAGAATTGGATCCCTTTTGTTAGTTTAGCAATATTTGGATGTTACAAAATTCAAACTCCTACTACTTACAGGCTGACATTTGGTCTTTGGGTTGCACAATAGTAGAAATGGCCACAGGAAAGCCTCCTTTCATTGAATTAGGATCTCCACAAGCTGCAGTTTTCAAGGTCAGTTGTTTTAGTCAAGCATGAGAATGGGATGTATTTTAAATTTTATTTGTTTTGTTAGTGTTGCAGATTAAATGATGTATTTTTAATTGGTGCAAAAAAAAAATAAAGAAATATTAATGACTTGGGATTTTAGGTTGGTTATTATAAAGTACATCCTGAAATTCCTTCAGAATTGTCCGAAAAGGCAAAATGTTTCATTCTTCGATGCTTTGAGCCTGACCCAGATAAAAGAGCTTCAGCTTCTGAATTATTGGAAGATGCCTTTCTAACTGAGTATGTGTTTTTAAAACTATTAAATAGCATATAAATATCCTATTCATTTTGTGTTATGTGAGAAAATAAGCCGGTCACATAAGAAGAGGAGGTTATGTGATAAAAGTATTTTGTGCAGAAAGAAGAAGAGTACCAGGCTTGCTGCACCCCAGGAATTTAGTCGAAGTATTTCTGTGCCTGCTGATAGAGTTACAGCAAAGTTTGAGAGGACTCCCAACAATCACAACACAGTTACTCAAGGCCAAACATCTGCAGAAGAAGGGTATGTTATTTTTTTGAAGTGTTTTGTTATTTCACACTACAATTGTTTTTAATAGATTTGTTTTTAAAAAATTTCAAGAATATTTTTGTTTTATTTTAAGGAATACAATTGTTATGATTTAGAGTAATGTGGAAAATTTAAGAGAAAATCATATTGAAATATGATTGTGTTGAAATATGATCTGTTGTGGTGTACGAGTAAAACAATACCCTATAAATTTCATTTCACATTTACATCATAACTAACCATCAGTAATATAAAATTTAAAGCAAATGCTTCTTTATCTATAAATCAAGTCATGCTTTATTAATCATGAATGTAACCATGGGATATGTCAGGTTACAGGATGCTAAGAGAAACAAATAATAAAAAATTGTATTAATACATTGCATGCCAGTATATGATCCTGTTTCTGTTCGTCATCTTAGAGCATTTATAGCAGCTGAACCACTGGACCGCTATCTGACAACTTCCTGTGTTCTGTGTTTGTAGATAGGTCACCACAAACCGATAACGCTGTGCGTAATGTTGGGCTAGTTAACGTGTGCTGCCATTTTGCAGTAGATTTTCAAAACATTGTGCTATTATTAAGCAAATTTCTCTGTGAATATTGCATTTAAAAAAATGTTTCTTGGAAGTGTTCACCTGTGACATTCCACGATTGCTAATCTTGGAACAAATTAACTACACAGTAATTGAATATTAAGAAAGTTTCTTGGGATTTAAATATAATTTCAATTGAAAAATAAAATAGTATTTAATATTTGTTATGCATTTTTGATCAAAATATTTCTTTCATAAGATGACGACCATATTCAGTGGTGCTTTTGATGTTCAATGTGTTGAATTTAGATATTCATGGTGAGTTAGAGGTTTCAAATGCAGTTTCTTTTAAACTCACCTATGTGCAATTTTGTTATTGCTTGGGTACATTTGTTTGTTATTTGTAATGGGCTGTTTGTTGTGATTACCATTTGACTGGGCTTTGAAATTTGTTCTAGTATAATGGATGTGCTTATTCTCAATTCTTCTGGTATGGATTGATTTTTTTTAAATTAATTTTCAATTAATTTTGCTTCAATTTCAAAACTAAAATTGCTTTGCAGTTGATTTTCTTTTCTGCTTTATTTCAATATGCTTAGCAGTTACAAGTGCTAGCTTTAACCTAAAAATTCAATTTTCAAAAAATTTTAAATAATTCTTCATTAATTTTTTGTTTGCTTCCAGTCTATTGTTATGTCCAGTCTCATTAACATTTAAGGATTTTAATTTCATTATACCTTTGGGTGTTTACTGTAGTATACAAGGGTAACTCCTGTCTTACTTTTCTAAATGTTAAAAGCTTTTAGTAGTAACAGCACTGCCTATTCTATGATTTTGAGTGATTGTTCATCAGATGGGGCAAATACATATTTCACTTATTGCTAAATGTATGAATCATATGTAGAAAAGTATTTGAGGAATATGATAATTGCTTGAAGTAGTAACAATAAGTTACCAAATAAACCATTTTGATTGCTCACTTTCATATTTACCACTCCAGTTCTCATTTTGTAACTTGTAATATTTAAAATTGCACCATGTTCAGCAGAAATTAACTGTGGCATTCTTCTAATTGTACTAGAGACAGAATTGTGTGTAACTTGCAATATTGTTTACTTCTTTAATTGTAAATGTTAATTATCCAGTCCTTGCTTACACATGCATGAATTGTTGTGAAATAATTTTTAATCCTTAAACCTTTCTCACAAAAATGTAGTGGGCCACATGCTTTAATAAAATAGTTTCAGCTTATTTTATTGATAGTTAATTAAAAAGTTACATTTTTACAATCTTCATGTTTCATTTCTTGTAATTGTGTTGTGAGAAGTAATATTCTCATTTTTAAAATTTATTATTTTTTAATTATTTTGTTTGTAGATATTTTCAAAGCAATAAATTTTTAATAGCAGTAGTATGCAGAGGGTATTAGTGAATATTTTAAAATGTCAAATGTTTCCTGTGTATCGTTTCATGTTTGTAGCAAAATTTTAGAGTTGGCAGTGGTTGAAAGTAGATAATTTATTGGCATAAATAATTGTCCAATTAAAATAAAAACTAAATAATGTGTTTGTATTTCATACAATGATGCTGGTGGTGTTTCCATTGCTGGTTGATTGTGGTGATAACAATTTTCGCAAATGGCTGACAGCACTTCAATTGGTTGTTTCCTTGGAGGTGCTTCCAAAAGTCATCAGATAATGACTAAACATTTTTATCTTAATTGGACATTAATGTAGTAATTGATGAGAAATGTTTTGGAAGCTGACAAAAATCAGTGAAGATTTGCTAGATATCTGTGGCTTCCCAGGAGTAAGCACATCAGAATTGTTCAAGCCCGAGCTCTGTATTTAGTGTGTCCAATATCACAATAAACAAGTTAATTGATCTTCCTTCTCATGTTACCTTTATTTTAATTAACTTTTGAATTTTCTCTATCAACAATGGTATTACGGGACGTTTTATTGTAATGTTTTTGTGAATGCAGCCATGAAAGAAGTTGGTATTATATTTTCAGATGTTTTGGATTTTTTCAACCTCCCAGTTTGTTTCATTTGTTCTTATCAGTATTTTTTTCCCACTATTTTCATTCATATGAATGTGTTCACACTAACATGCTGATGTGTGGAGAATGTTGAATATACAGAGCTCTGGTCTTGACTGTGGCAGGATACCTGGCTGACTTGTGCACTTGTTTTATGGCCCCTCCTTTTTCGATCCCTCTTTCATGTGCTGTAGTGGCTACAATACTAAGTCGAACCCCGTGAACGCACGGGGGACCTCACTGCTCTCTCCCATCAGCATGCCTGCAGCTCTGTCCTATCAAAGGTAAACATTTTGGTTGTAAGTTTTATACTGGTTTTTAACCATGATACGTTTCAATATGGTGGAAACAACCTTCTGTGGTGTGTCAGTATGAAATTTTATTTTTAACGGAATGTATTGTGGTTGTTTATTTGATAATTGTCCTGCTTTTACCATTGTTATTTGTGACCTTTTCCATGCATTTTTGAGGATCTGCATTGCATCATGAGCAATTGAAAATTTTGGTTCATTGATATACAAGCATTGCATTTTTTTTTCTGGAGCCAGCCAATGTCTAATTGTTGAATGTATTTTTCATTTTGCAATGAATGCTGCTTGTTATGATGAAACAGTTGATCCTCTTAATAATGTAAAAAAACACATTTAAAAGAAATTATAAAGAGAAAATTTAATAATCAATGGCTAATCAAAAATAATGTTGGTGCATGTTACTGAAAAAATCTAATTTAATTTTAAAAAAGTTTTTACTCCTTATAAAAGTGTAGAATTTAGAAATCTGTTTTTGCCCTACCATCTAGATGCAGAATTTGTGCTATCATAATGTATGCAAATGTGTTATTGTATCATTTGCACCCTACTCTATTCTGATTTGGTGTATGAACTTTGAATTTATGAAATAATGGAATATTATCTGAAGAAAATTTACTTTTGTTCTTTAAGATTTAGGCAGCTGTGATAGATATGAGTGAGTTGTTTCCTTATCCTTATTTCATTGTAAAATTGATATATTTTTCTTGGTTCAAAAATGACAGAACTTGTTGGGAGATTTATAAAATAATGACATTTACGTTTGATTTTAAAAACACAGCTCCATTAATTGTGTCAGCACTCGTTTGCATAAAATTCTATTTGACTATCTCTCTCCCAGTCAAAGTGATATACATGTACCCCTTTGTGTTTAATTTATTACAGCATTTGCCTCTTTTTACAAAACAAATTCTTTATTTTGTGGTTGTTTATTTTCATCTCCAGTTTATCTTCAACGTGTGAAACTGATGGAGAAAGTGTTAACATGACTCGTCGCAGCTCCTCTGGTGGGCTTCTCTCTCCAGAGGTGGACATGGGCTCTAAAGGATCTTCATCAGGCTTGGGCAGTGGTGAAACATCCGAACAGGATGGCTTCTATTTACTTAAGAAGGATTCTCAACGTCGAATGACTCTGTCTCGAGTTTTAAGTCAAGATGGACGTAAAATTTGTGACCTTTGGCTTAAAAACATTCATCTTCATGGAGAAACAGTGTTAACGATGGTATAGTAGAATTATTAACTTTTTTTTTATCACAATTGTTGTTTTGGAAAAATGAGATATTCCGTCTTCTTTTGTCACTTACAGAAGTGCTTTTTTTTTCCAGTCGCACTTAGAAACATTGATTCAAGGCTTAAAGGATTATATTTCCAACCAGAATCGTGACAGTATTGAAAGTGCCATACACACACTCAAAGAAGAGTTGGATTTTGATGCCGCAGCCATTAACCAGTTGCATTATGCAATTTATCTCTTCCAGGATGCTGTATGTCTTAAGTGTTTTGTTTGTAACAAAGGGGGTGGGGTATTATTTTTACATTTAGTATGGATATATGTTTCCTTCTCGTTGAATATTACTTGAACTTAAAATGAAACTTTAAAACTTCATGATATATTTGTTAGGTCTTTTCATTTTATAACTTGCTTCATTATTTGTAGGTAAACGTTGTTTTAAGGTATCATAGTATTAAGCCTCATTGGATGTTTGCATTGGACAATCTTGTACGAAATGCGGTACAGGCAGCTATTACTGTGTTATCTCCAGGTAATGACTTTTGTCTTATTGCAAATTTCCACGGATTTAGTTGATTCTTGTTATTTTACTTCGCAAAACATTTTCATATTTAGAACTTGGTGCAAACATTGCTGGGCTGGAACACAGAAATCAAGATGGTAGAGATCATCCAGAAACAGACTCAGCATCTGGCATGTCGACTGTGAATTCCATAAAATCTCAGAAAACAGTGGATAGTTTCACCAATACGAAATTTCATGTGGAATATCGAGAGCAAATGGCTATTCTACGGGCTGAGAATATGAGATTGCTCCAAGAGCTTTTGGAGAGTCAAAGAACATTTCAGGTACTTCTGAAGCAGGGTCTGGAAGAACACAAGCTGCAAATGGAAGTGCTTAATCAAATGATTCAGCAAGTGAATCTTCTTACTAGCAGTCGATCACGAAATGAATCCGGGTATGTATTCTTTCAAGTTCTAATAGATTGTTTTGTCAGAAACAAACTCAGAAGTATAAGGAAGGTTTTTTAATTAGTGCTCACTTGCCATAATATTTCAATGTTTTCAGTATGTAAAATTCGCTATTAAAATAGAAACTAGCAGCTTATCATTTAACATCAATTCACCAGATTGATAATGGAAGTTACTGCACATTTATTGCTTGCTTCAAATGATTTTGCTTGCATTCTTGAAAATTCTGTGAAGTGAGGCTAGGGTTTGCAAGATCCTGACAGTATTGAGATTTAAGTTATGTGCTATCCATTTTGTTTGTTTTCTGAAAATGATATGTCTGTCGTGTAGTTATGGTTCTCAGAAGTCAACTTCTTCCACTGAAGGAGCATCTGCATCAAATCCTTCTCTTCTTCCGCAAATCAGTATAACTGACAGTTCAGCTGATTCTAAACTGATAGAATGGTTGCAGAGTTTAAGACTTGACCAGCCATCAATAGACAGGGTATGAATTAATTTTGAGATAACTATGATTAAATTAAACATGATTAACTAGCGTAAAATTATGTTTTATTTGAATGTGTGATCTTGTTCATAAATTAATTGTAGTATTAATTAAAATCTGTTACTAACCACTACAAAATTGTTTGTAAAAGTTTAATGTCTCTTCATGGGTTATACTTCCAGTTCTTGGCTGAAGAATATTGCTTGGATGATGTTTTGTTGTATATAACAAGAGCTGATCTTCGAAGGCTGTGCCTTAGGTGAGGAGAATATTCAGTATTTTACCTTTTCGTTACATTTATTTTGTATATTTTATTTTATGTGCTAATCCAGTTGTGTATGATTTCAATCATGTTTATGAACTTTTAATGGAATTTTATAAGAGGTAGAACCAGGGTGTTGGCCCGAAGAAAAATTTACATTTGTTATTAACATGTATTATTTACTATTTCAGTATTTTCAAGGATGTCATTGCTGTAATTGTAATAATACATATTTCTGACTTTCATTTTTAATCAAATATGCAAAGATACATTAAAAAATCTTACTTTCTTTGAATTCTGTGGAACTTTTACTTGTAAAATTAAGTTTATTTTTATTATCTTCATATTTAAAAGTGTTCATTAGATCTGACATGCTTGATCTGACCAGTAAATCACAAAGATATCTAGTATAATACAGTGCCTTGAAATTGCATGCTTTTGTGATTTTAAATAGACTACAACTGCATAAATACTTGTTCTAGAGAGTTATTGATATCTGTAAGTCTTATTATTCTGTTCCTCTGGGCTTTATAATCTTGTTATGTTTGTAGCCCAGTTGTGAAATGCATATCCAAAAAGGAGGTTTAGGTGTAAGAAGGTCATAAGAACTTTTTCTTTGGGTATGTTGTATGCACTGAGGCACTAATTAAAACTTTAGTTTTTAATCTCCCCTGTGCTAAACCTGAGAGACCTCCAAAAACTATTTTTCCTGTTGTTTTTCAGGTTTTCCCTAAAACTCTTAAGTGGCTGTACAAACTGTGCTTTAGTACTTTAGAAAGATTATGCAGTTTCTAAGAGGAAACAAATTTGTGCAACTTTTTAATAAAGTATATTTTTCCAGAACTTAACTCCAGCTTCTTTCTTCCTTAACTTATTATATTTTCATTTGTTGAAATGTTTCTTACTTGGTTAATGCTTTTTTGTACTATCTTTTTATTAAAAATGCTAAGGATTTTCATTTAAAAAGGAATTTGAACTTTCTATTCATCCAAATATTGTAATTTTTACTTTAAGTGAAAGGTAATGGGATGCAAGTGTATTATCACTTGCTATTATTAACTGGTTAATAATAGCAGGTGAAAACTAAAATACTAAATTTAATAAAATTGAAAAATTAATAGATTGTTCACTTATCTTCTATCATTTGTTCATTATGTTGTTTGGTTGTGACAGTACCGTCTTCATTTCCCAGGAACATGCTGATCTCGTTCACCCAACACATCTAGCATGTAGGTGCATTGTATTGCATTGCAAATATGGGTGTAAAGTACCCCCACATTTGGGGGTATTTTACACCCACAGTATTATTGCCACCATTAATAGTAATATATGAACCACATTTGGTTGAAACCTGTTCCAGGCATTTAAGGTGTGATGGAAAACAAACACACATTTTATCTACTATTAAGATTTGGACAATTTGTACATTTCTTATGTACTGTGCACCTTGCTGTTAAAAATAGTATTGGACTTTTAACCAAACTTTGAGACTTATAACATACCCAAAGAAAAGGTTCTTATGTTCTTTTTCCAGATAAAATGTACTTAATTATTCAACTTGTCAAATTGTGGGGGAATATTTTGTTTGTTGTTGTCTTGCTTGTGTGAAGTAAATCTGTTTCTGAAAGTTGTTTGTTAATAATTTTATTTAAAAGTTAAATTTGTTTTTGGTTATAATCTTAAAATTTAGTAAAATTGTGGGGAATTTGTGTATTGTTATTTTTTTGTTTTAAAGCTTATGTTTGTTAAAGATTTTGTTGCAAGGTATATGTTGTTGCTTTTTTTATATTCCTAGGGTGGAGTTGAGCTTCGTGTATGGAAGGCAATCTTGAAATGGCGTCGGGAGCACAGAATGTCCCCAAGTTGTGATCGTTCTGATGCAAATCACAAACTTTCTAGGCACTCCAGTAAAGTGGATCAGGAAGATGGAAGTCTGTTGGGAAGGAACTATAGTGAAAGTCCAGACACTACAGATTAGTTTCATCATCTGTTCATCACCATCCAATAGTTACTAGTTCTCGTTCAGTGTATTAGCTGATGTGCGTCTGTTGGTGTGAATGTACATGCAACCAGCATGTAGCAGTCATATTTTCTTAATGTGTGATTGTGAATAATGCAAAATTATCTGCATTGATATTTCATTGGTGAATTGGTGCGTGTTTTGAATTTGTGGTTTTGTTATGTTTGTTAACCATGACGAATGCATTTGAATCTGTCACTATTGTGACTGTAATATTTATTAGATTGTTAGTCTCGATGTTCATTAATTATTGTACAGATGTTTACTGGTTGAGTTTTCATGTTTTGTTGAGTAAGTTTTATATGATGTTTATGATTTACTAGATATATTTATATATATTTTGTTTTCTTTTGTGTTTTTTTGTGAGCTGTAATCTGCAATATTGCTTTCTGATATGACAGGTGTGTGTAAGTGCCTGACAGGTGCTAATTTAATTTTCTTGTGTCATTGTAGTTTTAAATTGTACAAAATATGAGATTATGTAACATGTAGATGAGCTGACACAACACCATGAAATTGTATTATATCTGTTGAAAATTTTATATTTTAATTTGTACTTTTGAAATATTCATAAAGTAAGAAACATGCAATATACTTCTGGTAAATTGCTGTTGCATTATTGCTATTGCAGCATTTCGCTGCTTGTGTGACCCAAACAGAATACTGAAAGTGATTTTTTGAGTTGTTTTGCCTCAGCACATTTTTATCAAGTGTAATTGATATTTTGCATTTCCTATGTTTTGTAAGAAATACAGGAATGCACTAAATGAAATGTTGAGAAAAAATCATTGCCTTTGGTCTTTGCCTATTCTAGCTTGCTAGAGGGAAATGGTCTTGACTGTGGCTTTATATGACTTTACTGCAGCGACTTCTCTGACTTGATGTCTTGCTGGCTGAAGTAAAAGGAGAAAATATTTTTGGCTAGATCTTTAATACATTTCAGTTTTGTAAGCTTCCAGTCTGATTAATGTGCCTTAATAACATAATTAATTTCTCTGCTTGCTAGTCTTCCAACTTTCTCTCGTAAAATAACACAGAGGGACTATTTGGTTATTAAGTTGTAACGTTTCTGTTTAGAGCATAGTATGAACATTGGTGCTTGTTAATGAAAGAAAATAGTTTTTTTTCTTTCTTTTGGTGTGTGGATCTAAGGTGTTATGAGAAGAAACATGACTTAATATTTTTACAAAATATAGGGAAGTTGATTAACATAGGGAGGGGATGATTCTTGGAATCTGACTAGATATTGACTGATTTCTATGGGAACCTTAACACTTATTTTGGAATTTTATTTTGCTTCTTTCCTGCATGTTAAAACATCACCCAAGTTAGTCAAATATTATTTCCTTTAACCTTCATTTCTTATATATTTCTACTAACATGTAATTTAAGTGTTCATAGTTCAATTTTAACAGGTAACTCCCATTTAGAATAATAGGCGTAACTTAACAGATATGCAAATTTTGGTAGCTCATATTTTTTATGTACTAATTTTAATTTTGTTAATTGTTTCATTCTATGCACTTGACAGTAACTTAATAAGTGCCATGACAAAACCTGTTGCCTACAGCAGCATCCTGATATCATTTGAGTTTGTGGAAGTTTTGTTCTGAGAAAAAGTATAGAGCAATTTTTCAAATGCATCCTGTTAATGTTTTATTAACAGGATGTATTTGGATTAACATTAATTATTATTTGCAATTTTATATTAATTTTTTAATATAAATCAGAGTTGATTTATGTAGAGAAAATGGATAATTATAATGTGATTATAAACATCACAGTTGAAATGGAACTTTCATTTTTATAACAGAAAGACAGTATTGGTAGCCTTTTGTGATACTTTGCCTTGTTTTTTTATTTCACATAAAATAATTTTCAAGAGGGGTCATTCAAGAAGTACATATGAGTCTGGGGAGAGGTCTTTGTTACTAAGTCTACTACTTTGTGTCTAAGTTTCATGACAGGATGAAGAAGTATTTTTTCCCCTGTGGATATTTCACATTAAAATACGTACAATCCAAAATGAAAAGTTGTGCACACTATGTGTCTCTGTGAGATATCTTGGTAATTATCATATTTTGTCAATGTTTCTAGCAGTGGCGGATCCGGGGGTGGGGTGGGGGGCATGGAGCCTGTGGCCTCCCCCAAAAAGCCTGGAGTTTTCTTTTGTTACCTTCCTTCATTTGGTAAAATTGATTTAAATATTTATTTATGTTAAAATTTTGTGATTATTTAAACAATAATATTGTGTAGTATCATGTATAC
Source organism: Acheta domesticus (assembly GCA_031308135.1). Classification (NCBI taxonomy): domain Eukaryota; kingdom Metazoa; phylum Arthropoda; class Insecta; order Orthoptera; family Gryllidae; genus Acheta; species Acheta domesticus. The sequence goes on from JAHLJT010009436.1 coordinate 159,862,202, forward strand.
ACTACAAAATAATTTACAATGTAATAAATGATTATTATTTAACATCAATTTATGATGACCCCCTCCAAAAATGATCGGCTGGCTCTGCCCCTTATTTTCCAGCCTATTTCAATGAAAAGTTTTCCTTTTAGTGTTCATAAGGTATTTAAATTTCACATAATGACATTCTATTTGAAATGTGCATATAACTATTATATTGTTGATGTGAATGACCCAGGATTACTGAAAATGAACATTGGGAAGATACATAGAATATCAGTTCATTGGTATATTGTGTCTTTGGTTTATTTGCAAATATCTGTTGCCTGGATCTCGCATATACCATCCTCCATGAGGTTGAAATAAATTTTATGTGAGGTGAATTAATGTATTTTAAGTGATTTATAATATCCAATATGTTAATTATTTTCTTTCTCTTACACCATTTATATGTTTTTTATACAATTAATAAATTAATTTTTTGTAATTCTGTCAATCTTAAAGAGAGGGGTTGGATGTACGTTAACTGAGGAGGGGTTAGCTGTAACAAAGCGCTAGTTGTTTCAAAACTGGAGCTATGATAGAAGAAGGGATAATACAAAAATGACAATTTTTGTGTACGTATTTGTTGAATGACTCCTAATAAATGTACATTTGAAATGCTCTTCTGAGAATACAGTTTACTATGTTGTCAAATGTTTTTGAGCTTTGCTTCTAGACAGAGTTAATATTTATGCTTTACTTAATGTCTTCTCATTGCAAACTATTTTCAGTATTGAACTTTTTAGTGGAATGTAGAGAAGAAGAGAGTATGTCATGACAGCTCAAATACTATCACTACATTAACAATACAAGACCTAATTGGTAGATCAATAGAAAATAAACAATTTTCTTTACTACATGTAATGTTCAATTAAATGCACTGGAAGTGTTCAGGGAAAATGTTCAGGGAAAATTAATATTATTCCAAATGCACGTTCAGTAATAAAGGATTGTGAATGCAGGGCTAATAAAAACTAGTATCAGAAATCAAAATTTATAGCTTTATCACTAGGATGTAGGAATTTTCGGGAATTTATTGATTTCAGTAGAAAATTGGAAGCGCTTTCGATGCTGAGATGAAAGTGGTGCGTCAGATAACCATTGGCATTGGCATTTTGCTGCTGTTTGTTGATGCTAAAAAAGAAATCTTTCAATTTTAGGAAATATAAGCAACTTTTGTCCTTGGTTTTGGTTGTAGTAAAATACATTATGCTTCCACATAATTAACAATTAAATTTTATTGGTAGGTCTTTCTTTTGTTAAGAAATTACATGTAATAAAGATTTGAAGCTTTCTGCATGTGTATTAGCCATGTAATGATCATGAATGTGTGTTGTATTTATTAAGAATTGAATTCTGGTGAGCTTAAAAATATCTTAGATCACTTCCATTCTGTTAAAAAAAATTTTCTATTTTAAGGTCATTATTCTATATTTTTAGAATATAATCTTAAGATACCATGAACCTCATATAAAATTATTTCTGGATAAAAAAAAATCTCCCAAGTTAAGGATGATGGAATTTGAGGAGTTTGAATATCTCCCCTGTGTACACTTTATTTTCTTGAATTATCTTTAAAATAGAATTTAACAGTTAGAAATCAAATTTTTTGTTCCTGCAATCTGTTTGAGGAGGATCATTAGAATGTACACTGTTTAAGGTAAGTAAAAAAGGGCCTCATTCCTTTTCTTTGAATCAGAATGGATAAGATTATTATTACCATTAATGTAATCTGAAGTATCAACTGGGAAAAAGTGTAATGTTGCAAATTAATATTACAGTTAATCACTGATAATCATGAATAATAATTTCTCAGGGTTGCGTGATTTTATGATAAAGGGCTGTGTTGTGAGGTCATATTTACTTGAAGTGCTCTGGAGATGGTGCCTAAATGTGAATTTGTGTAGATCTGAAAACCTTTGTGTGTATTGTAATAGTTGGACTACTTGACTCTTCATTTACTTTATTCATTCTTTATTTATTCATGTCTTTATTTATGAATGATGAATGATTTTTAATTGTGATTATTTTGTTAGTAATGCATATGTATGTGTTTTTAAATTTTGTGTTGAATGTAAACTAAACATTAAATTTTTACAGCCCTTCATTTGACAGAAATATTGTTTGTATTTAAGGATAATGTATCCCATTGTATTTACGTTTGAATCTCCAAAAGTGCCTCAGAAAATAAATTTTTTGATGAATAATTATTGTTAAATTAATCTTATTGCACACACTTCAATTCTATTTGTATAAACATTTCAAGTAAATTGTTTTGATTTATATTTGTTTTTTCTTTAATATTGAACATTTTGACTTATTGATATGTACTATAACTTTAAGATATGGATACTATATTTTCAATAGTATGAAAAATCAATATTTCACTTAAAATACAAAAAACAACATAAATTAACAAATAAACATTAGTTTCAATGTAGGCTTTAATTCAAATTTATTTATTAGAAACAAGTGTAGTGAACACCACACCTACAACCCACTCCTGCAGGGAATCCTGGATGGGTCACTAAAATACTGGAGTGCCATTGCCGACTTCATCACTGTTAATTGCTGGATCATCGATATGTTATTTTAGGCAGCTCAATTTTCCTTTAAAGAAAATTCTCCCTCAGGGCTGTTCTCTTCATGTGGGGCTTGAAAATCTCTGCTTGTGCTAGGTTTTGGGTGATAATTTCTATGGTGAGAAATGATTTAGAAATTATTCTTTCTAAGAAAACACTGTTCAAAATTTATGATGCATAACAATGCTGTGTTGTGCAATGCCTATTATACTAAACATCTGTTTCTAATGCTATTGTTGTCAAACATTGTAATACCAAAAATCATGCCTTCTTAATAAATAATAACAAATCACATAAAATGCTAAACACAGACACACAACTAATTAATAAAAAAAATCATTCTTTTGAAGCTCAAATCTGTGCATTATTTTGTTTACTTGTAAAATTAAATGGTTATTATTGAATATGTTTAAATGACTCCAATCTTGGGCCTTGTACATTTATTAGTCAGTTTACTTAAAAGTTTGTCACTTCCCTTTTGCAGAGTACTGTGTTCTTGATAAGTCGAAAAAATCTTTGCCCAATGTTACATCACCATGTTTGTCATCCATTAGTCCCAGCCACCAGTCTTCCTCCACACTTGTATTTTCTTAAATATAAGTAGCTTCCAAATTCCGAATAAACTTTAAATGCCTATCATACATTCATTACTCTGTCTTGAAATACGAACATTTAAGCAACTTTCCTAGTTTTAAAATTAATTTAAACTTGTGGTGTTACAGAATGGCACAGACTTTCTTGTAGTAGTTTTCTAAGTTCCTTGGTGTGGGCTAGCTTTACGGTCTTGTCCCATCCTTTTACCAGCTGCCATCTATCGCCGCCCAAAATAAATTTTCAAAGTTTTCTCAATTTTTAATTTTCTTTATGGAAGATTTGAAATATTACTTTTAACATGTTAAAGAATGCTATGTGGAATTTTACGTAGAAAAATTTGGAACCGTTTTTAAGGAAAACTTCATTTAAGCTTTAAGCTCTAGTGTAAATATGAATGCGAAGCTCTTTTTCACAGGAATCTTTGGGTTTATGAAAAAAATTGTTTGAAGTACTGACACTCACAAATGCAAATACCGAAAATGCACACCCCAAAAATTGTTTGAAATGTTCGTATTAAAAGCATGGAAGAAATGTAAAAAAAATTACATTAATTATTAATTAATAATTTGAAAAAAATTCTTAAGAATGCAGCAAAATTAATTTTTTGTCATCTTAAACAGTGCAATTAGCAGTATCCATACAAAAAGTTTGAAGAAAAATTTGGAGCTGTTTTTGAGAAAATGGTGTATGAGCGTTTCTGAAAATCTGGAATTTTGACCTCGTTTTCACAGAAAAGTCTTGAGTTTGCCTGAAAACTTTATACTGTAAGACATCATTTAAAGCACATGTACTTTAAATCCCAATAATGTGAAGAAGTCGCCGATAATATGAATATTAATGAAGAGAAAAGTTAGTGCACTTTCTATGAGTGGTGCTAAAGAATGGCACAGACTTTCCCGTTTTAGTTTCCAATTTCCTTTGGTCTCAGCTAGCTATTCGGACTTGCCACATTATATTGAAAGCTGCCATCTATCGCTGCCCAAAGTACATTTCTTTGACATTTTATTAATTTTTTCGATTTCCTAATAGTAGAACAGAAATATTACTTTAAGAATATTAAGAACAATAAATCTCGTCTTAAATGGCAATTTTCTTTGAAAAATTTGGAGCCGTATTTAAGAAAATGACGTTTAAGCGATATTGTAAATGTAAATGCCAAATTTGAAGCTGTTCTTCACAGACAATTTTTGAGTTTTCAAAAAACATCATTAGAACTCTTTTGAAATAAATCAACTCACAAATACAATAGTGTGTACAAATTGCTGGAAATGTGCATATTGAAATATACCTTTATCATCGTCTCGTCAAGAGTGTGGTTGTAATTATGGCCTGTTCCAAATTTATATTAAGATTTGGGCGCCAGAAACAGGTTACATTAATTACTACCAAAGTTTTCCCATCTAATTTAAACAAAATCGCATAAACATCCAGCTAGCTTGGGTCGATGGGTCCGGATACAAATACTCGCTATCGCCTCGATAGCCGATTACCTGATCTGCCAACTATACAGTATGGCGTGGAATCTGAAATGTAATAATCATATACTTCCAACTAATTAAAGATTATGATTGACAAATGAAAACTCCTTTCATTTCCAAGAACAAAATTCAATAATTTATTTAATGTTAATTTTAACAATTAATTTTATGGTCATGACCTTTTAAATATATTATCTCTTTTGTACTGCAGTATTTCTTTACCGTTTTGCTTGTCGACGCTCCGTAACGTCCGTTAAGCTGGCAAAGCCATTTTCAAAAAACACATTTTCTCTATACCCAGAATTTTGTGCTATTTTTGTGCTTTCCAAATATCCAAAAATTAATTTTTTTGCTCCAACGGTTTTTCCAAAAATGGGTGGCTTTGCTGGCTTAATGTTAAGCTGGCAAAGCCAATTAGCCAAAACAAATTTTCATTATACACAAAATATTGTGCTATTTTTGTGCTTTTCAAATATATAAACATAATTTTTTTGCTCTTACCGTTTTTCGAAAATTTAGAAAAAACGAATTTTCGAAATGCCCGGCAGGCGCAACAACTACGCGTAAGAAAAGTACTCGTAGAAAAAAACTATCCATCAAAATTAGATTTTCTTGACACAAAATAACCACAAAACAATTCTCTATCCAACAATGTTGTTTCGAAATATTCAACATTCAATATTCCCTATAAATAATAATAATTCTTTACACTACTGTCAAGAAACAACACAATTCAAGTCATACAATTCCTCATAAAAACTAAACTACTCAATATTCGCAATGTCCTTTCCCAACAAACAGAACCAAACATTGTTCTAACAAAGTACACACACGCTGATTTTTTTGCTCTCAACGTTTTTTTGCAAAATTCAACAAAACCACTCACGAGTCACCCGGAACAACGCAATCTCGCAGGATAAGAAAATCACTCATCAAGGCTAAACTCTAATTCAAAATCAATTTACCCTCACATAACATCAACCACAATACAATACAATATACAACAACATTGTTTTTAACTTTTTTATTTTCGATACTATCCAAGAAAAAATTGTACATCCTTTAACTTGGTACCCAAAAACACACCCAATGGAGGCACATCAATCCTACTAAATACTAAAATACTCAACATATCGCATTGGCCTTCCCCAACAAACAAAATCAAACTTCATTCTAATAAACTACACTTACAATGATTTTTTTGCTCTAACAGTTTTTTGAAAAACTGAACAAAATGACACGTATGTGGCGCAAGATAGGGCACCTCCGCCAAGAACAAAAACAATCTTCGAAGGAAATATATCATTCAAAAATCAAATGTCTTATCACAGATTGAACAACAATACAATGCACTATGCAAAAGTATTGATTTCAAATCTTTGACTTTCGATACTATCTATAAAAAAATCTAAATCATTACACTGAAAATAAAAAAAAAGACGCATGGAGGCAAACAAATCCTAATAAATACTAAACTACTCAACCAATTGCATTGTCCACTTCCAACAATAACAAATAAATGTCGTTCTAATAAACTACACCAACAATGATTTTTTTGCTCTCATGGATTTTTTTAAAATTAAACTCAACTTCGTATGAGTGCACCGGAGTGGCGCGATCTCGAAATAACAAAAACGACGGAAGGAGGAACACATGTCCTAATAAATACTAAACTACTCGACCAATTGCATTGTCCTTTTCCACGAATAACAATGAAATGTTGTTCTAATAAACTACACCAACAATGATTTTTTTGCTCTCATCGTTCTTTTCAAAATTAAACTCAACCTCGTATGTGTGCACGGGAGTGGCGGGACCTCCGGATAACAAAAGCGACGGAGGAGGCACACATGTCCTAATAAATACTAAACTACTCGACCAATTGCATTGTACTTTTCCATGAATAACAACGAAATGTTGTTCTAATAAACTACACCAACAATGATTTTTTTGCTCTCATCGTTCTCTTCAAAATTAAACTCAACATCGTATAAGTGCACGGGAGTGGCGGGACCTCCGGATAACAAAAGCGACGGAGGGAGGCACACATGTCCTAATAAATACTAAACTACTCGACCAATTGCATTGTCCTTTTCCACGAATAACAATGAAATGTTGTTCTAATAACTACACCAACAATGATTTTTTTTGCTCTCATCGTTCTTTTCAAAATTAAACTCAACTTCGTATGTGTGCACCGGAGTGGCGGGATCTCGGGATAACAAAAACGACGAAAGGAGGAACACATGTCCTAATAAATACTAAGCTACTCGACCAATTGCATTGTCCTTTTCAAAGAATAACAATGAAATGTTGTTCTAATAAACTACACCAACATGATTTTTTTGCTCTCATCGTTCTCTTCAAAATTAAACTCAACATCGTATAAGTGCACAAGAGTAGTTTACACATGTCCTAATAAATACTAAACTACAATTGCATTGTCCATTTCCACGAATAACAATGAAATGTTGTTCTAATAAACTACACCAACAATGATTTTTTTGCTCTCATCGTTCTTTTCAAAATTAAACTCAACTTCGTATGTGTGCACGGAGTGGCCGGACCTCGGGATAACAAAAGCGACGGAAGGAGGAACACATGTCCTAATAAATACTAAACTACTCGACCAATTGCATTGTCCTTTTCCAAAAATAACAATGAAATGTTGTTCTAATAAACCACACCAACAATGATTTTTTTGCTCTTATCGTTCTTTTGAAAATTGAACTCAACCTCCTATGTGTGCAACAGAGTGGCGGGACCACCGGATAACAAAAGCGACGGAGGGAGGAACACATGTCCTAATAAATACTAAACTACTCGACCAATTGCATTGTCCTTTTCCAAGAATAACAACTAAATGTTGTTCTAATAAACCACACCAACAATGATTTTTTTGCTCTTATCGTTCTTTCGAAAATTGAACTCAACCTCCTATGTGTGCAACCGAGTGGCGGGACCTCGGGATAGCAAAAACGACGGAAGGAGGCACACATGTCCTAATAAATACTAAACTACTCGACCAATTGCATTGTCTCCTTTCCACGAATAACAATGAAATGTTGTTCTAATAAAATACACCAACAATGATTTTTTGCTCTCATCGTTCTTTTGAAAATTGAACTCAACTTCGTATGTGTGCACAGGAGTGGCGGGATCTCGGGATAACAAAAACGACGAAAGGAGGAACACATGTCTAATAAATACTAAACTACTGCGACCAATTGCATTGTCCTTTTCAACGAATAACAATGAAATGTTGTTCTAATAAAACTACACCAACAATGATTTTTTTGCTCTCATCGTTACTCTTCAAAATTAAACTCAACATCGTATAAGTGCACAAGAGTGGCGGGAACTCCGGATAACAAAAGCGACGGAAGGAGGAACACATGTCCTAACAAATACTAACTACTCGACCAATTGCATTGTCCTTTTTCCACGAATAACAATGAAATGTGTTCTAATGAACTACACCACAATGATTTTTTTGCTCTCATCGTTCTTTTCACAATTAAACTCAACCTCGTATGTGTGCACGGGAGTGGCGGGACCTCCGGATAACAAAAGCGACGAACACATGTCTAATAAATACTAAACTACTCGAACCAATTGCATGTACTTTTCGATGAATAACAATGAAATGTTGTTCTAATAAAATACACCACAGTGATGTTTTTGCTCTCATCGTTCTTTTGAAAAATTAACTCAACTTCGTATGTGTGCACCGGAGTAGCCGGACCTCGGGATAACAAAAAGCGACGGTGAAGGAGGAACACATGTCCTATAAATACTAAACTACTCGACCAATTGCAATTGTCCTTTTCCGAAAATGACAAAGAAATGGTGTTCTAATAACTACACCAACAATGATTTTTTTGCTCTCATCGTTCTTTTCAAATTAAACTCAACTTCGTATGTGTGCACGGGAGTGGCCGGACCTCGGGATAACAAAAGCGACGGTAGGAGGAACACATGTCGCTAATAAATACCTAAACTACTCGCCAATTGCATTTGTCCTTTTCCAAAAATAACAATGAAATGTTGTTCTAATAAACCACTTCAACAATGATTGTTTGCTCTTATCGTTCTTTTGAAAATTGAAACTCAACCTCCTATGTGTGCAACAGAGTGGCGGGACCTCCGGATAACAAAAGCGACGGAAGGAGGAACACATGTCCTAATAAATACTAAACTACTCGACCAATTGCATTGTCCTTTTCCAAGAATAACAATGAAATGTTGTTCTAATAAACTACACCAACAATGATTTTTTTGCTCTCATCGTTCTTTTGAAAATTAAACTCAACTTCGTATGAGTGCACGGGAGTGGCGGGACCTCCGGATAACAAAAGCGACGGAAGGAGGAACACATGTCCTAATAAATACTAAACTACTCGACCAATTGCATTGTCCTTTTCCAAGAATAACAATGAAATGTTGTTCTAATAAACTACACCAACAATGATTTTTTTGCTCTCATCGTTCTTTTGAAAATTAAACTCAACTTCGTATGAGTGCACGGGAGTGGCGGGACCTCCGGATAACAAAAGCGACGGAAGGAGGAACACATGTCCTAATAAATACTAAACTACTCGACCAATTGCATTGTCCTTTTCCAAGAATAACAATGAAATGTTGTTCTAATAAACTACACCAACAATGATTTTTTTGCTCTCATCGTTCTTTTGAAAATTAAACTCAACTTCGTATGAGTGCACGGGAGTGGCGGGACCTCCGGATAACAAAAGCGACGGAAGGAGGAACACATGTCCTAATAAATACTAAACTACTCGACCAATTGCATTGTCCTTTTCCAAGAATAACAATGAAATGTTGTTCTAATAAACTACACCAACAATGATTTTTTTGCTCTCATCGTTCTTTTGAAAATTAAACTCAACTTCGTATGAGTGCACGGGAGTGGCGGGACCTCCGGATAACAAAAGCGACGGAAGGAGGAACACATGTCCTAATAAATACTAAACTACTCGACCAATTGCATTGTCCTTTTCCAAGAATAACAATGAAATGTTGTTCTAATAAACTACACCAACAATGATTTTTTTGCTCTCATCGTTCTTTTGAAAATTAAACTCAACTTCGTATGAGTGCACGGGAGTGGCGGGACCTCCGGATAACAAAAGCGACGGAAGGAGGAACACATGTCCTAATAAATACTAAACTACTCGACCAATTGCATTGTCCTTTTCCAAGAATAACAATGAAATGTTGTTCTAATAAACTACACCAACAATGATTTTTTTGCTCTCATCGTTCTTTTGAAAATTAAACTCAACTTCGTATGAGTGCACGGGAGTGGCGGGACCTCCGGATAACAAAAGCGACGGAAGGAGGAACACATGTCCTAATAAATACTAAACTACTCGACCAATTGCATTGTCCTTTTCCAAGAATAACAATGAAATGTTGTTCTAATAAACTACACCAACAATGATTTTTTTGCTCTCATCGTTCTTTTGAAAATTAAACTCAACTTCGTATGAGTGCACGGGAGTGGCGCGACCTCCGGATAACAAAAGCGACGGAAGGAGGAACACATGTCCTAATAAATACTAAACTACTCGACCAATTGCATTGTCCTTTTCCAAGAATAACAATGAAATGTTGTTCTAATAAACTACACCAACAATGATTTTTTTGCTCTCATCGTTCTTTTGAAAATTAAACTCAACTTCGTATGAGTGCACGGGAGTGGCGCGACCTCCGGATAACAAAAGCGACGGAAGGAGGAACACATGTCCTAATAAATACTAAACTACTCGACCAATTGCATTGTCCTTTTCCAAGAATAACAATGAAATGTTGTTCTAATAAACTACACCAACAATGATTTTTTTGCTCTCATCGTTCTTTTGAAAATTAAACTCAACTTCGTATGAGTGCACGGGAGTGGCGCGACCTCCGGATAACAAAAGCGACGGAAGGAGGAACACATGTCCTAATAAATACTAAACTACTCGACCAATTGCATTGTCCTTTTCCAAGAATAACAATGAAATGTTGTTCTAATAAACTACACCAACAATGATTTTTTTGCTCTCATCGTTCTTTTGAAAATTAAACTCAACTTCGTATGAGTGCACGGGAGTGGCGGGACCTCCGGATAACAAAAGCGACGGAAGGAGGAACACATGTCCTAATAAATACTAAACTACTCGACCAATTGCATTGTCCTTTTCCAAGAATAACAATGAAATGTTGTTCTAATAAACTACACCAACAATGATTTTTTTGCTCTCATCGTTCTTTTGAAAATTAAACTCAACTTCGTATGAGTGCACGGGAGTGGCGCGACCTCCGGATAACAAAAGCGACGGAAGGAGGAACACATGTCCTAATAAATACTAAACTACTCGACCAATTGCATTGTCCTTTTCCAAGAATAACAATGAAATGTTGTTCTAATAAACTACACCAACAATGATTTTTTTGCTCTCATCGTTCTTTTGAAAATTAAACTCAACTTCGTATGAGTGCACGGGAGTGGCGCGACCTCCGGATAACAAAAGCGACGGAAGGAGGAACACATGTCCTAATAAATACTAAACTACTCGACCAATTGCATTGTCCTTTTCCAAGAATAACAATGAAATGTTGTTCTAATAAACTACACCAACAATGATTTTTTTGCTCTCATCGTTCTTTTGAAAATTAAACTCAACTTCGTATGAGTGCACGGGAGTGGCGGGACCTCCGGATAACAAAAGCGACGGAAGGAGGAACACATGTCCTAATAAATACTAAACTACTCGACCAATTGCATTGTCCTTTTCCAAGAATAACAATGAAATGTTGTTCTAATAAACTACACCAACAATGATTTTTTTGCTCTCATCGTTCTTTTGAAAATTAAACTCAACTTCGTATGAGTGCACGGGAGTGGCGGGACCTCCGGATAACAAAAGCGACGGAAGGAGGAACACATGTCCTAATAAATACTAAACTACTCGACCAATTGCATTGTCCTTTTCCAAGAATAACAATGAAATGTTGTTCTAATAAACTACACCAACAATGATTTTTTTGCTCTCATCGTTCTTTTGAAAATTAAACTCAACTTCGTATGAGTGCACGGGAGTGGCGCGACCTCCGGATAACAAAAGCGACGGAAGGAGGAACACATGTCCTAATAAATACTAAACTACTCGACCAATTGCATTGTCCTTTTCCAAGAATAACAATGAAATGTTGTTCTAATAAACTACACCAACAATGATTTTTTTGCTCTCATCGTTCTTTTGAAAATTAAACTCAACTTCGTATGAGTGCACGGGAGTGGCGGGACCTCCGGATAACAAAAGCGACGGAAGGAGGAACACATGTCCTAATAAATACTAAACTACTCGACCAATTGCATTGTCCTTTTCCAAGAATAACAATGAAATGTTGTTCTAATAAACTACACCAACAATGATTTTTTTGCTCTCATCGTTCTTTTGAAAATTAAACTCAACTTCGTATGAGTGCACGGGAGTGGCGGGACCTCCGGATAACAAAAGCGACGGAAGGAGGAACACATGTCCTAATAAATACTAAACTACTCGACAAATTGCATTGTCCTTTTCCAAGAATAACAATGAAATGTTGTTCTAATAAACTACACCAACAATGATTTTTTTGCTCTCATCGTTCTTTTGAAAATTAAACTCAACTTCGTATGAGTGCACGGGAGTGGCGGGACCTCCGGATAACAAAAGCGACGGAAGGAGGCACACATGTCCTAATAAATACTAAACTACTCGACAAATCGCATTGTCCTTTTCCAAGAATAACAATGAAATGTTGTTCTAATAAACTACACCAACAATGATTTTTTTGCTGTCATGGATTTTTTGAAAATAAACTCAACCTCGTATATGTGCACGGGAGTGGCGGGACCTCGGGATAACAAAAGCGACGGAAGGAGGAACACATGTCCTAATAAATACTAAACTACACGAACAATTGATTTTTTTGCTCTCATCGTTCTTTTGAAAATTAAACTCAACTCGTATGTGTGCACCGGAATGGCGCGCACCTCGGTATAACAAAGAAGACGGAAGGAGGCACACATGTCCTAATAAATACTAAACTGCTCGTCAAATTGCATTGTCGTTTTCCAAGAATAATAATGGAATATTGTTTTAATAAATTACACCAACAATGAATTATTTGCTCTTACCATTTTTTTGAAAATTAAACATAACTATGACACTATTCGAAGCAAAAGTATCCTTCAAAATTTAAATATCTTTACACAGCATAACAACAATGATTCTCTTCATTTTTTCCTACTAATTTTCATTCTTTACTCCACTCTCTCTGCGTGCAAAACGGATTTTTCCGCATTTGATTTTTAAAATGCCTATATACTTAGAATGTTTCAAAATTTAAAAAAATATTTCCCACTTGTAAAAAGATGTGCACAATACTTTATGAAAAATAATTCCAAAGTTGTGTTTCGAAAAAATATTTTCAATATTTTTAAAGTAGGTTTTGAGGATATTGGATTTATATAAAACTATGAAAAGTGTAATTTTTTAGGATTTTTTAAAGTGGTTTGCGAAAGTAAAAATATAAAAATCAATTCCAAAAATGAAAAACATATTTTATTTTCTTTAATTTTATTTTAAATTCGTAAGAAGTCTTTTTCGTACACCGTGGGGAAACCTAAATCGTAGAGGTTTAGGGTCTTGAACGGAATCAATGTTTAAAAATGGACAGTTTGATCGCAGCTGAAAATAATGTGTAAGTAAATTAGCTTGGATCATCTTCGAGACTGGACATAGACGTATGTAAACTGTATATATACTGACACTTAAAAAATTTACTCAATTTCGCGAGTTGTTAGCGATATTTTTCGACGAGCCATTTTTACTTCAAAAAGCACACGACTTAATCACAATCAGAAACTCTTAGCAGAATACGATTGCAATCTCCCGTGAGAAACGTGGGCCGAGGAGAGTTTGTTATGACCGTGGTGTGTGACGCGAGATAGTATACAGTGAAGTGCTACTTATAAGTACAAGACCCTAAGATATGCTTTGATTGGCTGGAGAGATATTTATATGGAACCACGTCATTGGTTTATGCCAATAGAATAAAATATTAGGAAATTGCAAATAATACAATACAATACATAACTAAATATAAAAGCAATATATTTATTGCACTGATATATACTTGATTTTACCCTATTGTTATCTGCTACTGTAGAAAAATATCTTTCTGGCACAAATTTTTATTACATACGAAGTTAAAATAAGATATTACGGAAGAAATTTTGAGGAAGTTATATGTATATGCCATACTTAACACAAATTCCGTTATAAACTACATACAGAAATCATGTCTTCTGTTCTTACTGTGTTATGTGATATTATTTAGTTGTTAGAGCGGCGTCTCCCGACGAAGATTTTCTGGGGTTCAATGGTCTCCTATGTTTCTGGAACTGCGGCGCACTGTAAAAGCATGAAATGTCACAGTGGACCACGTTCCGTCTTCGCGCGTGAAGACAGTCCTCCATCAACACATCCCTGCCGGATGACGTAGGCCGGAGCTCCAAACGTGAGAATCGCCGCGCAGCTGCTTTTCACCCGTCAGCAAGCGATAGATAAGAGCTGTCGCGCGCCTCTGGAGGTCAAGCGAAAAAGACCCCATTGGTATGGCAGGGTTGAAATGCTCTGGAAAAACTTTTCCCCGTTAGTATTTAAACGGTTAATGAAACCATTATTTCAACCAGCATGAACTGCAATTAGTCTGATACACTTACATTTGCCGTTACGCCAATTATATCATTATGGTGCCAGCACTTTTTGAATACAAAGTTGTTGTCAATCCACCTCTCGTCAATACACTATTTGACGGCCTTCTTTCCCTAACATCCTCATTTGGATGAGATCTCTTGTTCTCCAATCTACAATATGCTCTCTCGACCAAAACTTTTCGTTTTGAATTACACCTCCATCTGTATTCCATATGTTCCATTCACATCCAAAGTGACTTTTCTCCCCAAGGAAAATTTATCTTTTCTTTAATTATAGACTGCATTTTCGTTAACGTGCGCACTTGCTTTTCACGGACGTAAAAATCACAGAGCATTTCTGATTACGCATAAAATCGTGACAGCACTTATTTCATTCGGTGTAACATTTTCTTTACGAATTGTTTTAATGCTAGTTACTCCAACACCAATGTATGCCGCTGCTCTTTCTATGCCTTTTGTCGTAGTAACCAGTAGATGAATCACCTGCCTCAATTACACTCGCTATGAACTCCTGACCTTCACTGTGAATTGTCGAATTTCATTTCGAATTCGAATTCGGTTTCGATTTTAAAGAATATTTTTGCTCGGACTAGTGTTCCTGTCATTCGGCGGGGCGCGTAATTCCGGTTCACACATACGTGGTTAGGCCAATTTTCCAAAAAACGGTGGGAGCAAAAAAATCATTGTTGGTGTAGTTTCTTAGAATAGCATTTTGTTTTTAGTGTAGGAAAAGGACAACGCAATTTGTGGGGTACTTCGGTATTCATTAGGATTTATGTGCTTCCATCCGTGGGTATTTGGATTCACAGTGTAATAAAATAGAATTTTTTTATGGATAGTATCGGAAGACAAAACACGGAAGTCTTGAAAACAATACTGTTGCGTAGTGCATTGTATTGTTGTTGATGCTTTTGAAAAGCACTTAAATTTTTAAAAATAATTTCATATGGAATAGTGTCTTTGTTATTTGCCATTCCGGTGCACACATGGGAGGTCGAGTTTAATTTT
>JAHLJT010009436.1:159877756-159905572 GCA_031308135.1 Acheta domesticus
AACTTTAAATTAATAATTAAATATTCCGGAGACTCTTTGTATCTAGTGGTGTTAAATCGGGTAGGAATGCTGCAAAATAAATATCAAACACCATGGCGGGTGGAATAAACATGGCGGCCGCCTCGTGTATTGAGGAATGATCTCCAACATTTTGTTATCGCGAGGGACTCCGTATCGGTACTAGTTTACGTAAATGACTAATTCACCCAGATTCAGTTGATCACAGAGGAAAATGCTGATAGGTTCCTTATTTTGTTCTGGGCTATCATTTACGAACTATTATGAATTGTTGGTGACTAAAAGGTGGCTGTTCATGTTATGTATCATGGGTAAACATCTACATATTGTCGGTAATTAATGAAACACAACTTTCACGTATATGCAGAGCGTGTCATAAACACGTTGTAGGGGAAAGAGGTGCGTTACATCACGGTGTTGCACGAACGAGCGCGACCTACTCACCTGGATGATTCCCAGGGAACAAGTCACGTTTTCCTTCTACTTGATAGAGATATTCATGCGATTCATATTGTATTGATACGAGCCACAATTTGTGATATCCAGTGCTTCGGAAACCTCCTCAGGGAGGCAGTTGCTAATGAATGTTCCGAAATTGTGAAACTCGGATTTAAAAAATAAAAAAATAAAAAGAAGCTCGTGTAGTTGTAAAAACCACGCAAAATTGTAAAATTTTACAGCAGAACTAGTAAGCATAAAAATTATAGAGTGAGGTCTGTGTGAATTTTAATACGTCAGAAAAATATCCCGTGTATGAAAGTAGTTGAAGCTAATTTGGTTGGGAGTGGAGAGGCGCCTCCCCGCAGAGGCACGCTCCAGCGCCCTCCCCCGCTAACGAAGCTTCTGCGGTTGCCAAGGAAATGGCTCCCTGCCGCCGCCGCCACCACCATGGCCGGCCTTGCATCCCGACCCCCCGCTCGCCCTCCCCACCGTGGCTGTGCAAGACATCTTTACAGCGTCCTGTGACTAATGCCGTGTTTTGAAACAAGCCGTTGCCCAACCTGTTTTGATCTAGTGTATCATCCCGAGGCGATTTAATATCTTTTTTGCGGCCGCCACGCGAGTGGAATCGTCCTTTCCCGGTAATCCGCCCTAACGAGCAACGCCGCCGCGCCGGCAAGTGGTCCGGCGCGTATGAGGGGGGGGGAGGAGGAGGAGGATGTGGAGGCGGTGATGGTGCGCGCCCGCGGGGGCCCTGTGTTTTGCCGCGCGGATGCACCGTGAGGTGGCTTCGGGGCGCAGGGGTCGGCGCGGTGGCCTTGCGAGGAAGAAACAGGCCGACGCTCCGGTGCATCTCGGGTGAAAATATCGGCCCGGCGCCTTCTCGTGTTGTTCTCGGAAGCAATTAACGAGGCTGCAGGTAAAATAATTTATAGATACTCGGGTAATGATTTAGAAGCCGTCGTTCAGGATTTCAGATCTGTACTGTAAATTGGCAGTATTTTATGAACTCCGTAATTGCAGTGAGCTTGCAGCACTTGCTACTAATTATATGTAAAATAATTGAATATAAATCGCATTACTACGTGCGTGTGACTCAACAGTAGATGTAGTTTTATAACCACGTCAGTGGCGTCAAATTACCAAATTTTACCAATAATTCTTTGTTACATGTATTTTTCATACGATATTTGCGAGTGATCAATATTTTAAAAAGGTTCCGGACAACCAAAAGAGAAAAATATTTAGGCCTTATCCTTAAATATGTGGATTTTTAAATAAGTTCGTTCTATTATCACGGGTTGAGTCCGGCCCTTCGATAATATTCAAGGAGTTCTCAAACTAAACAGACTAAGTCATTTGACATGATTGAGAAATTGAGCTTCAACTTCAACTTTGAAAAATTAAGATTCAACTTCACATGAAGTGTGCAATTAAAAGTTTATAAAGAAATACGAGGAGTCAGTCCGAAAGTAGGCAGGAAAATGTTACGGATATCCAAAGCAATCTTGTCAGAAAGTGAGTAAACAAGGAAACCACAGAAATTTGTGCGTCACGAAGCTGATTCACTTCCTGGAATTGATCAGTAACAAGTTGATACGGCATTGAGGTTCGATTCGTGTCTGCCATCGCGAGTCTTCAATTTGCTTGTCGAGTAATTGCAGAGTTGTCGCCCGCCGTGCGACCTTTGGTGGCCGCTTCTCTCTCAAGACCGTGGCTTCCTGTCCTCCAGGATCTCTTCTGCAGCCCCGGCAAGAAACAGGGAATCCGAGTTCATTTCCTTTCTTTTTTCCGCCTGGCCTTGTCGGCGATGTCATAGAGACTGTTTTCAAGAGATACTTTTTTCGAAGTTAAATGGAGAAACTGAAAACTAGCGGATTCTGTTGTTTAATATATTATCTAATGGACACATTTACATCCTCGTATACCAAGGACGGGGTTTGCTGAGTTCCCAACTTTCTCCTTCACCGCTTTTATGCCATTCACATATTCCAATTTTCTTATTGGGAATAATTCTTCGAATTTATAGTATCTTTTATGCCAAGTAACTGTATAACACGAATTCTTAACATTTGGGTAGAATATTTACGAACTTTTATTGTTTTGATAATTGAAATAACCCTCATTTAATTGTTAACAATTTCCCCAAAGGCAGCAGCATGAGTAAAAGGGTTTTTGAAGCCAAAGTCAGTTGCGTTGTAACTTGTAACGGTGATCGTAGGAGTTGCGCAACCCATTCAAATCCTGGAGCGTGGTGAGGCAAGCGATGGCGTGGCGGAAGCGACGGAGTGTGGGGAAGTGCAGGAAGTGGCATGGCTGGATTGGAGAAGTGGCGGAGCAGGAAGGGACGCGGCATGGAGAGAGAAGGGAACGGGGAGGAGCGGGCTGGGTCGAGCTGAGAGAGTGACGTGTGGGATGGGTTGGCTAGGATAGGACTGAACAGGCCCGAATTGGTTAGTTTGGACAGGAGAACGCGAGCTTGAACGGGACTGAAGTAGACTGGACTCGCAGGACTGGATAGAAGGGCACAGGAGAAGACAGAGAAGGGTTCGTAAGTATGTGCAGGATTGGCAGGTGGGATGGGACCGGACATATCGGGCTTGTGTAGAATGTATCGGGATAGGACAAGACGGGATTGAGTAGGACAGGACAGGAGAGGACATGGCGATGTGGGTTGCATGTGACAGTAGAGGGTGGAGGTGGGTGAGACTTGGCGGGGGCTGGCTACGATGTTGCAAAGTAGGACGGAACATGACGGGGCGAAGAGGAAAGGAGCGAGGCTTTGCATGTGGAGACTGCGCTTGCATCGGCTGCTGTACTTTTCCAGAAGGCCAGTCGGGGCCTCCCCAAATAACATAATGCGCACCCGCTGAATGAGGCGCCGTGATGGATGTGAACTTGACGCTAAGCGGCGCTGATGGGATAAGCGGCGCGCTGGGCCGAGCGCTATGATGAGGCCTATTGAGTGGTGGCCGCGCGAACGAGCGGATGGGGCGTTGGCGACCGGACACTTTCCTTCCTCGTTCCACGCCTGTCCTCTCAAGCTAATTGCCCGTTCTTCGCTCCAGGAGGTCCTTCATACTGTCTACATGTGTGTGCTGGATAGTCTGTGTGATGTTTGACAAAATTAAAATAAATAATAAATAAAAAGGTCTCTTGAGTTTGTCGTGGAACGGAGAAAGTGCATCTACAGTTTGTTCGCTAGTTCATCTCGCAAACTAGCTGATCTTCTCGCTAAGACTCCGAGGAAGAGACTCCTTCATTATGGAAAGTAAAAGTGTCCTGGATAAGTAAGGACACGTTAGAACATTTTGCATTTTAACTAACAAATTACATTTTATTTACAAAATTTGTGTAGTCTTCCGTAAACACCTCCAAAATTATTGAATGAATGAAACAAAATATGGGAGATGTAAACTACCAAAATGGAAACTTGGAAGATGTTAAAGAACGAAACAAAAGTCATGTAACATCTCATCACTACACAATTTGTGTGTGGTGATTGAAACCCTCAAACATTTTGATTAATTATAACCATAAATTAAATTATCCTTTAGGGTTTGCTTCAAAACCTACAATGTAATTCCGTCGTGGCGTCCTAGCAGTACCCTTTGAATTGCAGGTGCAGACGTATGAGGTAGAGGTGAGTGGCCGCAGTGCGCTCCCTTGACCTGTGGCACCTCGGCCGCTGAGAGCGCCAGGCCCGCCGGCGCCCGCGGCGCGGAGAGGCGCCTGCTTATCGGTTTCTCCCGCCGGAAGTGCCTGGCCGCCGCAGCTTTCCTGCTCGCGCTTCGCACGCGCCCGCCAGCCGCGCCGCTGTACGCGTCCGCACCGCGCGCGCGTGTCTCACGTCTTTGATTCGGACCAATGTTTGCACGATTGTTCAGTCTCCGCTTCCTCCGTTGCCATCTGGCGACTTGTCAAATTCACTACGAGCGCTTGCGAGTCAATTTAGGTATTTTATTTGATAGCGCAAGCCTTTATCTATCCGTTTTGACTACCAAATCGAAATTATTTAGGCCGATGCTTCTGATTTTCTGAGAGAATGTAATATTGCTTCAATCTCCCTAGTGGCATTCTGTTGATACTTTTTTTGCAATTCCCTTACAATCTCCAATCAGATACGTCGTCATTTCGCCTCGTAAGAACCCATCAACTGTCGGTTTGGAACCCACGGCTTGGAATTAGGGCCCTAAGTGAGCCACTACACGACCCGAACCATTGCTGTTTACGTAATGGTGGTTGAACCTAATCCGTTTCTATTAGTACCGGTATTTTTGCTTAATTTACAGCAGAATCCTGTTGCAATCATTTAAAATTTCTCTCAACGGAGATTACCCTGAAGTTTTGCTGATTTTCTTTAAATAAGAACCTTCTTCTAGATCAATATTTGCATTAACTTATCTGTTACTTTCTCGCTTTACTTCGTAAGAAGAGATTAGGCCATTCTCTAATCTCGTAATTGGTTATATTTTTACATTCTCACTCTTACTTAGTAAGAAAGAAAGTATTGTTACGGTAACGGAATACGGTGAACTTTCGACAGAAAAATTATTACAGGTAACGAAAAAGTGAATAATCTTGTTCCTATATCCAGTAAATTAGTTCCTCTAACACATGTAATCAAAATCTATGTTTTGCGGCTCATTGATAACCGAGAATCAATTGAAGGCAAAACGCCTGTCCTTTGTGTGGTCAACGCTCCCGCCTAAACCGTTTCAGCCGATTGTCTACAAAATCGATTGAGTCGATCGATTTAAAGGAACTTGACGCCCTCTGAGTCTGAAACAGATACATTGATTTCTAGGCGTACTTTACATGAAGCCTCAAAGAAATATTCAGAATTTTCTCAAAAATGGCCCAATTTTTACTTTCTCGCTATCGGAGTAGAGAGGAAGTTATGTAATGCTGCTGCGAAAAAAAACGGAGAATTTTCCGCAGAAAAACTGTTATTACAGGCCTTGGTAACGAAAAAGTGGATAAATCCAGTTGCTATATTTAGAAAAAATCCTCTTAACACCTGAAGTAGCCGGAATCCATGTTTTTTGTTGGTCCTTGACATCGAAGAATCGAATGGATGCAAAACTTCTCTCCGTCTGTCAGTTCGTCTGCAAACAACGCTAGCGGCTAAATCGTTCAGCCGATTTCTCCAAAATTAATATTCCCCAATCGATCTGGCTGATGTCGCAGCCCCTTGAATTTTAAACCGATATTTTAATTTTGGGGGGTACTTTACACGAAGCCCCTAGGATATTTAAAAAACCGCTCCATCGTTTTTTATTATTTTTTGTTGTTGGATAGTGTAAAGGTCGTTTAAGAGGCAAGGGTGTTAATGATGCAGATCTTATTTTCATTAAAAATCTAGTTTTTCAAAAATTGCAAAAATTCAAAATGTTCGGTGTCTTCCTGCAATTAAGGAAATTAAAACTAGAGATTTGTTTCCCTAATGAAATCTTTTTGTAATATAGATTTTGAAATAAGGTCAGGTACAATGTTTCCGAAAATTTGACGTACTTTTCGCGTAAGATGGATTCGTAGGCTTCCGCGGTCGGAGTCATTTGAATCAAACATACTTTTCGCCGTAATTTTGCGTGAAAGTCATTGTCGAGAAAGTAATGTGCCTGTTTAGGCACCACTAGTTTTTATTAAACTTTAGCGTAAAGGGCGTTTAAAAGAAGAATAGCAATCTCATTTTCGTAAAATTCCTGATTTTTTGAAAATGTACAAGAGTTCAAAATTATTTTCGACGGTCTTCTACAACTACAATATTGAAGATAGAATTTTTTTCTTAATGAAATCTGTTGGTAAAGCACAGATCTTGAAAATTAGGTTATGTAGAATTGTTTGTAAATATCGAGTAGATTGCACGTAATTTTGCGTGAAATTTAGGCAGTTTTTTAAAGTGTTTTTATCTCCAAAATGGCCTCCAAATTGGTTGTTTAAATTTTCTCCTCGTTTTCCAATTTAACAAAAAATCTCAAAAGCCGCTTCAATTTTTTGAAGGATGGTGGCAGATCTCATTTAACACACTCTGAATTTTAGAAATGGCAAACGTTAGAATTATGGGAGAAAATAGATGCTGTTGTACATTACTTTTTTGTATTCTTGCCTCAATTTTCAGAAGATTTTTTTTACTATTGGACCACATACAAAGTGGGTGTTAAGAGATGATGAGAGTCCATAAGTTCCTTATTCGTAATAAAGGTAAATGGGGTTCGGCGTGGAGAAACCGTAATCATGAGGAGTATTCATCGATAAAATCCGAATACAAACGAATGCCAACGTAATCGAAACGAAATTCATGTATTTTGTAATCGCCCGCGTGCCAGGATGCAATGTTAGACGCTTTTCGGCCCCTTCGTGTTGCGTTTGAAGCGGCGTCCCGGACGCGGAAGAAGCACGCCGATACCATCACCACCACCACCACCACCATCACCACCAACCACCGCCTTTGCGCGAGTGAGGAGGTCGCGCCGTGACCTCCGCGCCCGCCCTCTCCGCCCTCTCCACAGTGGGCCGCGGTCCGAAGGCAGCGCCACATATCAACTCTGCTATGCTCCTGTGTGATTCATGCGTCGGCTTAAATAGTAGTCATTTGTAAAATAATGTCATTGCTGAAATGTGAGAGTTGGTCAACGACAGAATCCCAAAATCATTCGCTTTTCAGCAGAGATGATTCAACGGAATATTTGTACATTACCTCTTACAATAGCCATTTCTGTACTGTAATAAAGCCAGTGCCGGTCTGGATAATAGAGGTTGCTAAGGCTGAAGGGCCCATATCTCCTTAGCTTGAGGGGTCGCGGGTTCCAATCCCGCTTCGGGTATTGAGGTTTGTGTATGTTGTTGGTATGTTGCCCCACCGTACCCTCATGTTAAACTAGTGGTGCTACTGAACGGTATAGACTTTCTCGTATTAGCTTCCATTTTCTTTCGTCTGGCTAGCTTTTCTCTCTTGCTACATACTTTGCCAGCTACCGACCAAAGCCATCGCCGACCAAAGTACTCTTCCTTTTTTTTTTTTTTTTTAATTTTCTCAATTTTTCGGTTTTCCTACTGGTAGATTCGCAATATTACTTTAGAATATTAAAGAAGAGTAAAACCTCGTCTTATATGGAAATTTTTGTTGAAAATTTGGAAGCCGTTTTTAAGAAAATATCGTTTGAGCTCTATTGTAAATGCGAAATTTTGAAGCTCTTTCCCACAGGAATCGTTTGTGTTTTTCGAAAACTCATTTAAAGTCATTTCAGGCACTTCCACTTACAATGCAATACTGCAAACAAATCGCTGGAAATGTACATATTAACGACTTGAGATATATTTCAATAAATAAGCAAGTAAGATAGCAAAATAAGCATATGAGTTTCTAAAAAGACAGTTATTTTGAAATTACTGACAGACACTCCAATATTATTTATATAGATACAAGACATTAATGTTAAGTAAAGAGATGAAGAAATGCGAAGTGTTGGCTTAGTACCGGCGAGATTTCGGCCTCCGCCATTGGATCTTGGGTGCCGTTTGTTTCATTGTGGGCGCACCCTCCTCGGTTGGGCCTCCCGCCCGCACCTCAGCTGCAGTCGCCGGCGTCGGGTCAGCGGGGCCATGAAATTCTGTCGCTGGCGTGAATTAATGACGCGGCTCCCTTTCGTTCACTTGTTCCTCCTTTTCTTTTGGAAAGCGCGCCGCGCCGCGCCCGCCACGCTACGCCACACACCATACTGCGCCGCGTGCTTTGCTTTCCGACCCGTGCACCGTCTCTATGTGGCATTTCTACGTTGTCTTTTCTGCTTGCCACTACCGCTGGCTGACGGGATCTTGCCAAAGGAGACTGTGTTCAGGACCTGCCGCGGACTCGCGGAGTTTTTTGTGGCGTAAGAAAATATAGCAAACGGTAGGGCGAGATCCGGACTATAGGGTGGATGATCAAGCATCTCCCAGCTGTCTGTTCGTCCGTCCGTCCATCCGCCCATCCGTCCGTCTGTCCCCCCGTCCGCCTGTCCGCCTGTCCGCCCGTCCGCCCGTCCGCCCGTCCGTCCTGTCCCGCCTGTCCGCGTGTCCCGCCCGTCCGTCCGTCTCTGTTTCGTCGACCCATTCGTCTTTGTCTGACCGTCCATTCGTCCGTCTGTCTGTCCGTTTTCTATCTCCCTTCCGTTCGTCTGATGTCTGGGCGTCCGCGAACGACGCCTGCGGCTAAGCAGGAGGCAGAATTTTCACCAGAATTTATATTCACCGATCGACCTGGCTGATCTTGCGGTCCTTTGAATATGAAATGCGTATCTTAATTTTTTGGGGTATTTTACATGACAGCATAGAAACATCTTCAATATTTTCTAGAAAAAGGTTCCAGAATTGTGGATTAATGATGTGTCAGTGTACCTACACCCATAAAAATGGCCGCAAGTTTGATTTTCATTGTTTTCTTTGAATTTTCTAGTTAGATCCTTTAATTAGGTATGATGGTTACTTACAATAAGTTGTATTGGTGGTTTTTCACGTGATGTTGCCTGAAATACAGGCATTTACAAAAATAACCCTTAATTTTTTATTTGTTTCTCAGATAATACGAAGTTTACTTATAAAAGTGTCGCAGGTCATAATTTCGGTGTACACTCTGAATTTTTAAAAATGGCAAAGGGTACAATAATGCAAGATCGAGCTGTTGAAGCATCACTACTTTTCTTTTCAATATTTGGGATTGTGTTGTTTTCATATTCTCAAAATGTAATGCAAGTCTGCTTTCAGTGATTTTATATGAGCATAATTTTATCTCAGTTTTATTCTGTATTTAATACCTGATTATGCGACCGCACAAGGTTGATACATGAATAATAAATTACGATATTGAGTTGTGGTTCTATTAAAACTGTAGAAACAGAAGTGTATTACGAATATTAAGACGCGTGTATAAATGCTTTTATGGCGATTCGTAATACAGCATAGAACTAAGAGATAGTGTAATGAAGGGTTAAATCTTTGTCAGAAGTCTCCATTGTGTTTGTAAACGGAATGCATTTAGAGACATGTACCATTAACCTGTATGTTTATTAAATAGAAGGAAACGAGCTTGTTAAAAAGTGATCGAAAACCATTTTTTCTTTCATTACGTGTGTTGGTTGTTCGAAGTGGGTGTATAGAAATACAGCCAATACCTGTTCCCGCGCGTTTAGCGTCATTAGCGCTAGCAGCGCTGGGCGTAAAAGCCCATGAGTCAGCGCACGCGCGTCTCGCCGTCGAGAGGCGATGCGACGCGACGCGACAGCGCGATCCGCAGCGGACGGGCAGGTGTGACACGTGACGCGTCCCGAGGCCGTCGCCTCCCGACTCCGCTTACAGCACCCCATTGACGTCTGTGATGACGCGCGCAGGTGGCGCGGAGCAAATGAATTCGACCGTGATGCATTTCAGGCACAAAGCCTCCTTTATGGTCTTCTCATCTCACCAATAAATAATTCATTTTCTCCTCAAGGGCGAGTGCACGTGTAGAAAGGGATTTTTCGTTATTTTCGAGTTCATTCCGTGCCTGGATGTAATCGAAAAATCCCTCGCAAAGAACTACCATTTCTGAGATTCAAAGAGTCGCTCATAGTGTGGGTATTCTTTTTACTTTAGTACTTTAGGTAAGAAAAAGATGCATAGTTACACTTTCAAGATGAATACGCTCTATGAAGTCCAATCATCCTAGCTTACTACGTCATTTTGCTACGTCAGTAGGTGATGTATTTTCATTTAAAGTAGGTTAATTTTGTGATTTACAGAGCGTGCGGGACGTTTGTTCATAAGTGGGGCCGGACTCAGGGCGTGAAATTTTGTGAAACGCGAAGTAAAACGAATTAATACCGCCGTTATTCACGTTTTGAAGCGGATCTAATTGCATTTAAAATGAAAACGATTGTTATTCACGGTGCCAAAAGTTAATGTTTTTAATTTATTTCAATTGAAGTCGTGGAAAACTTGGTTTTGCAATGGCCTGTGGCAATCTAATAACCAAAATCTGGAAATGGCAAATAGGCTTTCGAAAAAAAACTTTCATCCGCGATGCAGGCGCTTCGCTTTCACCTTCTTGTTTCTTCAACTTTAAATCGCCATGCTCTCTTACTGCTCTCTTCTTGACTTCTCCTTCGCTTTCGATACTGTACATCATCTACTTCTTCTTCTTCACAAGTTCGCCCTTACATTCCACTCCGCATACAGGGTGCCGGGGACGGAAACGTACGAAACTAGGAAAATAAGCTCTTAAGACAATTCTACAGCATATTTGTATCTAATAAACTAGTGGATATTCCGAATGGTTGAGCCGCAATAAGCATTCAAACGTTAGTTCAAAAATTGATTTCTAGGCAAAAATTTGCATTATAGAAGCATAGAAACACTCCAGAAACATGTAAATTGTTTATTATTTACAAAGAAATGAACGTATTTGTTCAGAAAGAAAAATTAAGCAAGAAATAACTAGTGGTGCTACAGAATGGCACAGACTTTCCCGTATAGTTTTCTATTTCCTTGGGTCTTCGCTAGCTTTTCGGAATTGCACAAACTCTTTCTTGGCCAACTGTCAATCTATCACGGCCAAAAGTACTTTTTTTGGTCATTTCTTAATTTTTCGGTTTCCTAATTGGTAGAACGGAAACATTAATTCTTAGAATATTAAAGAACAGAAAACCTAATCTTAAACGGCAATTTTCTTTTAAAAATTATGTGCAGTTAAGAGAAAATGGCGTTTTAGCTCTGCTAAAAGTGGCGAAATTGAAGCTAATTTTCACAGAAAATGTTTGAGTTATCAAAATATTTTCTTTGAAGTTATTTGAAGCACTTACACTCACAAATATAATAATGTTTACAAATTGCTGGTAAATTTTGAGCTACTTTTCACAGAGAACGGTTGTGTTTTCGAGAAACTTTACTGACATTATTTAAAGCACATATACTCGTAATATAGTAATGTGAACCAATCGGCGCTAATGTGAATATTATCGACGTGAGAAACATATGAAAAAATTTACATTTTTGTAATTTTTGAAAAAAACCAACCTGTAGAGCAATATGCCTTTTATGTCATCTGATAGAGTACATTTACCACCTATCCCTACTAAAAGTTTAAAGAAAAAAATTTGGAGCCGTTTTTAAAAATATAGTTTTGTAATTTTTTTAAAATTGCACATATTGCACGCAATATTGCACGAAAACTACCAAAATTTTGAAAAACATTTACATGACCTTTATGAAAGAAACCAATATGCAGACACAAATGTTTATTTGAAGAAAAAAAATCTCTATCTTCAATTTTGTAGTTGGAGAAGGACGCCGAAAAAATTCAAACTTTCACAATTTTCGAAAATTCAGAGTTATTCGTGAAAATCGACCTTTGCCATGTTAATAAGTGTATTTTACTCCATTCATACAATAAATTTAAAGAAAAATTTGGGAGCCGTTTTGACGAAATTTTGAAAATCCCCAAGGGCTTCATATAAAGTATCTCCAAATTTCGAAGAATCTTTTTCAAAATCTCAAAGCTTCGATTAGAATCTGATCGACCGGGGAATATCCATTTTGGAAGAAATCGTACGTATGGTTTAGGCGCTAGCAATGTTCACAGACGGACGGACGGACGGACAGGACAGACAGACAGACAGACGGATGTTTTCCTTTCAATTGGTTTTCCGGCATCAAGAACCCACAAAACCGGGTTTCTGGCTACAGCACGTGTTAGGGAATTTTTTCTTAATTCAGAAACTGGTTTTAACCACCTTTTTCTTTTCACGGCCCGGCAATGAATTTTTTTCCGCCGAAAATTGGCCATTTTTTCGCGCAGCATTACATAACTTTCCCTATACTTCGTATATCACTCCGTGTATACGTACGTATACGGGAAAGTAAAAAATGCACCCAACTTATACAATTCTACTGCTTTTTTATTTCCTCGCTTAATTTTTCTGTCTGAGCAAATATATTAATTTCTTTGTAAATAACAAACAATTTACATGTTTCTAGAGTGTTTCTGTGCTTCCATAATGCATATTTTTGCTTGAAAATCATTTTTCGAACCAGCTTTTGAGTGCTAATAGCGGCAAACATTGACAAACAACAACGACAAAGAATTAACATCATCTTCGCAAACATAGACACATACCCTCTTTTTCACTCATTCACTACAATATACAAAACAAACACGACACAAAACTAAGAACTCCCTTCAGGCATCATTTTTCAAAAAACCCCATAAACTCTCTCTCCCCTCTCTCTCTCTCTCACACACACACACACACACACACACACACACACACACACACACACTCACTCACTCACTCACCCCCTAACAACACTATAAATCTTATACAGTGATCATCTCAATTAAAAAACTCACACATTTTCAACACTATAAACACCGTATAACCTGCAGGAACAGCTCCCATCATTTCTCTTTTTTCTTTTCTATATACTGTAAATAAAATTAGTATAAGTATTCTGTAAATTCTGTGTATGAATGTGTACTCACGATAGTCTGCATATAAATATAGGTAGGTAATGTACTCCAACTGGGAAAATGACAAAAGGAAAACGCCATTTCATCCGTTCTTAAAAGATTGAATCTCGCGGGCGCCCACAAATGAGACAATCATAAGGGGCGCCCGCAGGAACAATTCCAAACAAACATCTGGGGACAGCATCACGGATGACCTCCACACCGGTGCAGGCCGTCGAACTGGACAAGCCACAAGCGCGGAATCGGAAATCTTGAAAGCATCCCCTTTTCCGTCCGATACAGTTTTTTTTGTACTCCAACACTGGATTGATAGTCTATTCAAATATTCCTTTCTTAACTAATTTATTATAGTTAGTGGTATGATTTATGGTTTTCAAATAATGGAAGCTAGGTGTACACGTGTCTGGTGTATATGGAATTTAATGTTATTAAATCGTTCCTGATTATTGTGTTAATTTTACTCATTTTCATGTTTCTACTTTTCCTCGACAATATAATGAAGAAAAGTATTGAAGTCAGTCAAAAAATCGATATTTCGGTGGTAAAATCCATTTTGAGAGTTCTATGTGGAATGAAGTGTTTTTACCATGATGTCAATATGAATGGTTGGTTGGATGTGCGTGTGTATGGTGGGGAATTCGGGTAGATTAGAACCTGTAAATGGTGCACACGTCCAAGGAGGGAAGTCATTCCAAAAATGTTAAAGCTTGGTGCTGGTGACGAAGGCATACAAGTTGTTTTTTTACCAAAAAGCTGTGCAAAAATTGCAATAATTGCCATATTAGCCTAATGTAATGGAACTGTTACAATGGATAAAGCTGGTATACCTCTCCCTTACCCACAGTTCCCATCACACCCTACCCATAATCGAAGAGTCTTCTCAGGGTATTTGGTGGGGAAGTAAATACTAAGTTGTAATTGAAAAGTACCTAAGCCGGGAAAAATTTCACTTTTACCTAAACGTATGGGAAATGGATCAGTGGGATTGATTGTTACACACAGTAACGCGTGGAGTAACAATATTCGTATCCGTTCAGAAAGACCGAGAACCTTGCTCCTTACTGAGGTTTGTGAAACCTTTGAAATAATGATTACTATCCAAGTTGTTAAATTTCCTACAAATCATTAGCGTTTCCAAATTCTGAATTTCAAAGACTTAAGTGGAAGTTTCCAAACCAAACCCTCCCCTTTTATCTGTAGTGCGATTTTTCTAACTCTGCCCCTCAAGTCCCTATGGCCACGATGGACTATCGCATGGCATTTCGCGTCTTTCTCGGTCTTGCCGCTTAATGTCGCATGATCGCAAGCAGTGCTTGATACGATAGCGATCATGCGATATCTGGCGGCACGACTGAGAAAGACGCGAAATACCATGACATATTCTATCGAGAAGACAGGCCTTGCGAGGCAAAGTTTTGAAAATCGCACTATAGAGATTTACTTTTGAAACAAACTACTTAGAATTCTATTAAAAAAACAACTTTTGCTCCATCTAAACAGTCAGGATCTAAGCATCAGGATACCTCGGATTTCATTATCTGCCTGCGGACTGCAAGAATCCTGACATTGACTATTACCATATGCGCTTTAATGGGTCTTGATGCCGGCCGCATTTAGACTTCAGATACAGTTCTTTGCCTCTATTTTCGAGATTGAGTCCCGGAAGTACATCAGTTGTGCAGGTATTTCTAAATATGGCATTTATTTACCGAAGTAAAACTATAATAAGTGTCAAATCTTTACAGTTGCAGTTTATTGCAGTTTCACATACGAGAATGTTCGGTGCTTGGAACAAAGAGGTGTTGTAAATGAGGAAGGCGTACACACTGAGCAGGTGCAAAGATTGTGATTGCAAGTACTTCAGGGAAGTAACTGTAAATCGATGTGTTGCAGATGGTTGTCTGCAAAAGCCTGTACTACGCTATTTCTCGGACGAGAAATATAATAGTGGAGAAATAGGAAAGGAAGGTCGTGGAACCCAGCATTAATGTATTTTCATTGAGGTCATTGGTTACCCATTTCAAAGTTATTGATTTAAAGTTCTTTAAGTTTATCGATTCAGTTATTAATGGACTCTTCTTCTTTTGGATCTTACTTCAGAAAACATTTATTTAAAATATTAATCCTTAAATACACTACATGCCTTTAAATGTTCGTTTTAATGACCATTTAATGAACGCATCAAGGAATTCAATTCAAGGAATTATTCCAAAATTAAATATATATAACCTTTCAGAAACCCAAAACTTTAGTTGGAAGAATATAATTCATTTAAAAATGTCTTTATAACCATTGTATTCGTTTTTGAAGAGCCGTGAGTTGCACGATCCTTAAACCTAGAAATGGCAAAGAGGTCTTGTATTAAGGAAAGATGGATTTTTTCTGCAACTCGCATTTTTGAAAATATTGTATTGAAATTTGATCATTCCGTTAATGCTGAAAATATCCATAACTGATGTTTTCAAACCATCGCTTTTTGATTATTAACTTCTTGGTTCAAGAAACTAGATTGTAATATTGTTTTGTTATAAACGAAATGTTATTTTGTCGTTTTTTGATTGAATAATCACATATCTATGTAATCTAGAGTTATTATTCATATTTACTTATTTACTAATTAATTGGACGAGGTTTGTCTTTTCATATTTCTTTCGCATTATTCCCTCTCATAATTCTCGCCTTAGAGAACATGTAGCGACATTCAATTTCACTTCTCCGTTTGCACATTTCCCTCATCACCACGATCGTCTCGATACAGGTAAGGTATGCAGTGAATATCGAACTCCGTATCGAAGGCAATAACAAGCAATAACGTATCAGTAAAAATAAAAGTAATTCTGTTAAGGTCAGTGCTCGAATGTGATCACTGTGCCACTAGAGAAGAGGGCCGCATTCGAGGAACACGGTCCTTTCTCTTGACTTGCACAGAGGCACGTTCATTGTGGTAGGTACTGCAAAAGGGAGTGTTAAGTGAAACGACCCACCTATGTTGAGAAACAAGCAATGTGAACAGTTAAAAAAAGGAAAAGAGGAGCTAGTTCATACGCCATTAACCGCTGGGACCCGGTTTCGATATCTGGTCAATCGATGTGGAATTCTTCTTCTCTCCTTCAATGGCTCTGCAGCTCAACTTGAACCTTGGCCTCCAGAATATATTTCCTCCACCCTTGTCTGTCTTCAGCTGCTCTTCTCCATATCCGTACTCACAATAATTCTCTTGCGTCCCTAGCCACGGCATCTTCCCGTCTTCCCATCTCGTAATTTTTTGGTTTTCCCGTTGGTCTACCGCCATATAATGTACCATTTAACGCTTTCTTGGCAGCCTCTTATCTTCATCCTCACCACGTGTCCTGCCCACCGTAATCTGTGCTATCTTATATAGTCTGCCACAGGTACTTCTTATAGAGTTGGTATATTTCTTTATTATGTCTTATCCTCCATATGCCGTTTCTTGTATGGAGCCTAGAATTCGTCGTAAGACTTTCCTTTCAAAGATGTTAATTTTATTCTTCATATTTTCATTGAGCACCCATGTTTCACACGCATAACACATTATAGGCCGAATAATAGATTATATATTCTTGACTTCACTTCTCGGTGTACGGTTCTTGACCGGAAGATGTGTGGCAGGGTAATATACGCTCGATTGGCCAGGGATGATTTTGCATCAGCACTTTTAAATGTGTGAATCTCTCCACTGCTTCTATGTCTTCTTCTGTGAAGACTTAGGGGTTATATTTTTCCTTGTTTGTACCATTGAATCCGTATTATGTTTACTCATTTTAGTCCCATTCAGCTAGCCTTGTATTTTAGTTGTGAATACATTTTCTTTGCACCCCTTAATGTACGACTCATGATATTCATGTCATCTGCATAAGCTGCTAGTTGTATGGTCTTGTTTATCAGGGTATTCGACCTCCCTTCTTCTATCTGTCTTATAACACATTCCAGGGCCAAATTAAAAAGTGTCGGTGCCAGCTCGTCACCTTGCTTGAGTCTCTGTGTAATTTTAAAGGTGTCACTAATTTGTCGTTGTATTTTTACCCCCGCTTCACTATCATCCATTATAGCTTGAATAATTCTTACCAGTTTAGCTGGTATTCCAAGCTCATACAAAATATGGTACATTTTGGTTGATGGAATCATATACTTGCTTAAAATCCACAAACACATTATAAACGTCAATATTATCTCTCATGCTTTACTTAATATTTGCTTCACTGTGAATAATTGGTCGATTGTGGACCTGCCGGGTCGAAATACCATCTGATATTCACCTTTTATTTTATCTGTGAAGGGGAAAAGTTTCTTATTGACCAGTATGTGAAGATCTTCTATCCCGTACACAACAGTGAGATACGTCGGTAGTTTTGGCATTGAATCTTGTCTCCTTTTTTATAATAGGAATAAATAGGAAAAGAGCAACATATCCTAGAAACGATTGGTAAACATTCCCTGAATGAAGAAACGAATGGAAACAGAATTTTTGATCAGCCTGGCTAGTAGCAAAAATATGGTAATAAGCTCTACGTGCTTCCTACATAAAAGAATTCATAAGGCAACGTAGATATCACCAGATGGAAATACAACCAACGAAATGGGCCACATACTAGTCGATAAAAGAGCAGCCACAAATATTATTGATGTAAGAAACAAAAGAGTAGCAAGCTGTGGATCACATCATGCTTTAGTTCAAGCAAAACTAAGATGTAAAATACGGAGAAACCGAAAAAAGGAAGAACAACAAACCCAGAAATATATTGCTAAATTAGAAATCCCAGAAGTTAAAGGAAAATTCAAGCAGGGGATAAGACAGAAGTTAGAGCTAAAGGAGGGGCAATCAATGTAGGAACAATGGAGAAATATCAAGAATGTAATAAGAGAAGTACTACAGAAATAAGTAGGGGAATGAAGAAAGGAAGAGAGGAGGGATGGTTTGATGAGGAGTGAAACGTTTGATAAAGAGAGGAATAAAATGTATAGAAGATATATTGGGAGGCGAACACGAGAGAGAAAAACAGACTACGAGTTAAGTAGGAGAAAGGCTGACAAAGAATGCTGGAAAAATGAAAGGGAACATGGGAATAAATTAATAGAGAAAATGGAAGAGAATTTCAAGGAAAATGATACAAGAAAGGTATATGAATTTCTGAAGAAACTGGAGGAGGATATAAACCACATACTACTTTGTGCAGAAATGAAAAAGGAAGAATAATAAGTGATGAACTGGAGAAAAAAGATTTGCCAAAGATATTTCCAGACACTGTTGACGTCATGATTCGACGAAGGAGGATGGTGATGTTGAATTCGGCAGATGAGCAAGAGACAGAGATGGAACCACCAACATTAGAGGAAGTTAGAGAAGCAATGAAAGCACAAAGAAAGGAGAAAGCATCAGGATGTGAATGAAATATCTTCAGAAATATACAAGGTGGTTGGTGAACACTTGACGAAGAGTATGCATATCTTGATTTCTCAAATATGGTAGGAGGAACGAATCCCCGATGACTGGCGGCAAATAATCATGTGTTCGATGTGGAGTTAGTGGTGGACAAAGCGAGCTCTCAGAATGTCCTTCCGTTTCTTCTGACTCTCATTCCACTATGTCTCTATTTACTTTATCATCATTACTGGTGACTCATTGCCCAGGAGGGCCCCAATGGCCTTGGCTACTGAAAGGCACCTGAGCTCCAATAAATAACAAAGAAAAATCGTGACCAAAATGTAAATTGTACTTCAATTGGTCATGAACGAAGGGCTCTTTCAACTTGAGGTTGAGGCAGGGAAGTTATGTAAGCAGTTCAAAGAAGATCGCACACACGTAACTGCAGCTAATCGGCCATACAGAAAATCCACAACTATTCTTCCCTTGCGTTACAGGTTTACACAACAAACTCGCACGTTCGCAAACGACACTATGCAGATGAAAGAGGGAATTTGAAGCAAAGATCTCACGATAGATGTGTAGTTCAATCCTAATGTAAGATGCTCTGGATGGAATTGCAACTTCTGGAAAGCGTGGGGCTTTGTTGATTGTCTAAACCCGTAACACAGGGAAGAATAGTTGTGGCTTCTCTGCTATTGTATTTTCAATGTTCTTCTCATTTATTATGCTGCGTGAAGTGAATCTGGGTGCGTAATTGGACACAGACAAAATAACAAACGAAGCGTCTGTGAATTGCATACACGTTCTCTATTAGATTTCATTGCGTTTTGCAAGCTCTTGGAGTATGGAGCAAGAGTTCTTCGACGATGAACATATTCAAACGGTTCACTACCGATTCCTCAACGAGAAAGTTACGCATTTGTTGTGCAAGTTACTATCGAACATTGAGTTAGGCGTTTAGAAAGACTCGATGAAAGAGTTGTACTTTGTGCTGTGCCGTTCAGTACATGTTCCTTTCCTGGCCATCATCAATTTATCAACTCCAACTGTCCTCGTATTCCTTGAATGAAGGCAGGTTACCAGTGCATTTCCCTCAGTCACTATTAACTTTACATGTTATCCGTTAAGTATAAGGAGGAGGCTGATTGTGACCTTGAACGCAGACGCGACCGCGATGTGTGTGAGCGTGCGCGGGCGGGAGGGGGAGGGGGAGGGAGTTATTTTGGTCCCATTATGCGCGCGCGGCGGTGTGTGCGGCCGTTGACCTCGGCGGGCAGGGCAGGCCGTGGAGCCCCGGCCCCGCACAGCCCTCGTTGGAAGCAACGGGTTTGCTACGGGCTTTAGCTGGAAGAGTGGGCAATGAACACTTGACTTAACAACCAATTATAGCGAGGGCGTTGCTGTGGGCTCGTTAGAGTGTCAGACCCTCCATACGGGTTCGAATCCTAGAATCTTTATTTGTTTCCCTGACGAATCTTTCGAGTACTATGCTTTTGAGCTTTCTTTATTCTCCCCTATATTTTTCTTGAACCGTATTTCTATTGGGATGTTAGCTACCAAATTCACATAAATGAAATTTTCCCCTTCCTAAAATATTAGGTAAATAATGAATGAAGGAAAAAGAAGTTCTGGATGCCAAAAAAACGGATGGTGAGACGAATTTCGAATAGATACCAGTAATTTATAGAAAGGGTAGCAAAGTGTAGGAATGAGTGGAAGACAGTGTTAATAATAATAATAATAATAATAATAATAATAATAATAATAATAATAATAATATGATGATGATGATGATGATGATGAAGATGAATGAAGGATGATGAATGAAGATGTAGATACATATCTACCTTGGCGAGGGGTTTGAAGCTTCATCCAAGTACGCAGATGAGGTCGCCAATTCGAGTCCCCCGGAAGCTTAGGATGTATTCGCGATGTCGAAGTCGTGCGGTTAGCTTCTGGTACCAGCATGCATTACATGTAAACCATCAGCCCGTGCACTATTGCCGCCTTTCAGTGTAAAGCAACGGCAAACCACCTCTAAGATTGCCCTTCTGGGAAGGAGAGACAGCGGTAAAGACACATCTCTCACCTGAGTTCGGAGAACGAGTATGTAAGGACAAACTAGAAATGCAGTCAATATCGGGAAAGTTCTAGTATAAAGAAGCCTAGTGAGAGCATGTCCTTCGTACGCCACTGCAAACAGAAATGGAATATACAGTTGATCACAGAACTATCGGACACGAGGAAATTTAGAAGAATAACTATGGATTAGGAATATTAAAAGAAGAAAATCAATGTAATAATAGTTATTTACGATATGTGTCGTAAAGCATCTGATTACATTGCGAGATTGAAAAAGTGCCAAACGAGGCAGTTAGGCGAGAGTGGTAACCAATTGAGGATTGTAATTAGATGATACGACACGAATATCGTAAGTTTTATCCACTTCTAAAAACGTGTTGGAATTGACGTGGAATTTCGTTTCTACGCCTTCAGTTAGTATTCATAGTTGTCCCCCATATGTTCTTAACAAGAACAACAATGGAACACATTCAGTGCATACTTTTCGACACGAGGTGAATATAGTTCTGATTTGGAAATAGCAATAACAGCAAATGCTGCTTTAGAAACATTGTTACCCAACAAATTACGAAAAGAATATGAGCATGAGTATTTTTAATTTCTAAGATTGGTGTGGAAAAAAATCATTCCAAATCGGAAAAAAAGTTTGTTTGCTTACTTGTCTACCCAGTCTGAGAAGAAGAAACCAAGAAGTCTTTGGTCACAACTATGTTAAAGAGTACAATATCACATACCGAGAGCATTGATATCGAATGTAGACGTACGCTTCCGTAGCTCGACTCTATCTTGGCTGTCCGAGCGACGCCGCGTCTTTGGCTGAGAGGCCGACGTTTCGCCTGTCATGTCGCTATGCTTCCTCAGGACAGTGACACAGCGGTGCTGCGCGTCCGGTATTATATACCGAACAGCCAAGAAAACATTGATATCAGTCAGTTTACTCAGCTATTAGCGTTTTTTAAGGGGGAAAGATAGGATACAAACAAAGACGTCCGCGCTTGTGTGGTAATGAAGTACATTACTAGTTTAGGGCGATAAAGTACTTCGTTACGAAACTGATTTGTAATGGCATAATATTTCACCAAAGTGGATAAAGTATATTATACGATCACTTTCATAAGCAGTTATAAGGTATTTTCAAATGTTTCTTTAAAATCACAATAATCAAACTGATAATTTTAAATTTGAATTTTTTATGATGAAAAGTTAACTTACAAAACTAATCGGACTCTTAAATGGAAATGTAAAGAAATTATGAATAATAAATAATATTTAAACAGAAAAACACGTAAACATGACACGGTAAGTGAGTTCAATATCTTGTTATCCCCTTTCGCTGCAGCACTTTCTAAGTCTATTTGGCCATACTTTGTACTACGTTTTGGGTATAAGAAGGATAAATTTATATAGGAAGCCAAAGTTGGAGAACCTGCGACTTGTACTAGGGATCATATCTTGATAAAAATAAAATCTGTCAAGAATATCAAGATTTTAGCCCTTGGTTTTAAATTTTGTTTTAAAAATGTCAAGATAGTTGAACGTGTTCATCGTTTGCTCTACAAATCACAAGTTCACCTCCACATGCAGTTTAGTCTCCGCCATGCACGAATTCATCCGTCGGATCCACAGATGTTCATTTTCCATGTGTCAACGAATATTACTCTATTTCACCAATCTTCAACTTGATGTACCTGTGAAATTATGTCATTCACTGTGCTTTCTTCATTAATCGCCTTTGCAAATTTTTCGGCATGATTAGCCCTTTGCGTGATAGTGAATTACCAGACGACGCTGCGCAAAGTGCTGTTCTTTCCTCTGCGACTTTCGCTCAAATGTTAAGGTTCCCACGAATCTTGTTCATCGACTGACAGGTTACCTTAATTGTGTAGCAAGGGTTGAAGGTTTCAACATCCTTTTTGAGATCAAAAGATCCGTTTCCACGTTGCCCCAAGGGCTGTCCGAATAGTTATTTTTGAAGCGAAATCTGTGCATCGGCGATTCACTTTTCTTTTAATCAAACCAATACATATTTTTGAAAGTATTTATAATGTTTACGTATATAAGAACATTATATTCTCTCAGGTTAATTAGCCAATTAATTATATGTGGTTTTCTGAAGAAAATTTAAGCAATTTTTGGTTAAATTAATAAATGTCCAAATAGTTTGATGAGTACTGTAAATTACTGGCGGAAAATGTGTGGGAAGGACCCAGGAAGAAATGGTGAAAGGGCTCGGGCTTAGGCCCCAAACCGGATCATGCAGCAGAAGACGATGAAGAAGAATACAATCGTCCATATCTCATGCACTTCAGGCGCTGCATTAGTCGTGGCAAGGACTGGAGAGTCCGCGATGGAAGCAATGCTGATTTGTAATGGACGTTATCTTGAACTTCGAGACAAACGAGTCATTAGGAGACGTAATTACAAAAGAGCCGTGTGCATTTCTGGGACCTTTCATTGTTTTATAACACCATCGTTTGTCAGTCCTATTGGTCATTTTTTCATCAAGCACTCCAGAATGATGTGACGTGCGTGGTCGAATTGCGTCATGATTTTTGTGGTGGTCCAGTGCAAGAGTGATGAGGATGTGTGTCAGATAGGAAAGTACTTTCGTACATTATGCCGACTCCAAGTATTATTTCATTACTGCTTGCAGTCATATCGTGATGCTTTTTAAAAATAAGTTGAACGTGAATCACGTTTTTCTATTTTTCGATCTTGTAATTTAGACCCTTTTATGTAAAAGCACATGGGCACAAGGTGTCTCGTTGCTGTTGTAACTTGACTACTCATTTGTTTCAGTATTGACCATATCGTTGAGGATAGTAATTAACATGATATTGCATAAAATGATTTAAAAAACACCGTATTTAGTGTTTCTCTGGCCAGAATACGTCACACCTGCAACAGTATTCCCTACATCTACGTTGTTCCAAGGCAAAGGGAGTAGATATGATATTGTATAATTTCCGCAAGAGATTTATGCCACCTGTGTGTGCTAGATTGTGTTGTGCTTGCGTTAGAAGTTGGATACGGCGAGTCTCGTTCATTGCTTCCATCCGGTTCACCAATTTCGTCGCTGGAGAGGCACAGCAGCCACCCAGCGAGGAGGATGCGGCGGCGGCGGCCGGCGACGGCGGCGGCGGCGACGGCGACGCGGGTCAACGGACTGGGAGTGGACGCGCGGCCAGGGCTCCGTCGTCGCCGCCACTCGGCACGGCGGCGGGCGGCGGCCGGCCGCTGCGCTCTGTTCAGAGGCGCTCTGCGCGCCGCTCATTTCGCGGTAATGGGCCTGCTTGACGCGCGTCGTCCCGCGTATTGAACGCTTATCGCGCGGAGCTTTCTCGTTCCCTGCGCACTTTACGTCTCGGTGCTTTCACTTAAGTTCCGATTAGATAGGTTGGATGCTGTGCGGTGGTGATCACCTTCATTGCAGTGCATCTTCGGAGAAGAAATATTACTGCTAGTAATTGCTAAATTGTGTGTAATGGTTAATGCACCTGCGTACAAGAGTATATAAAGCAATGCGTAAGAGAAGCAATGGATATTTTTTCTTACATGTACGCGAGAGAAATATCGCTTCTCTACGTTATCTGAATTGGGGTTGCGTCCGGAGCGGACGCTATGAAGGGTTATCATTAAAGACCGGATGCCCGTGTAATTGCATCTTTTGTTTGCTAACTTAAAACTGGATGAAACCTTGACAGAAATTCCAATCATGAAACGGGCGTTTATTTTCGTACAAGTTTTATTTTTCACGAAATTGCACGTTGTGGGGGTTACTGCATGATATTGCACATATTAGGTATGCTGCCAGAAAATTGCACATTTCGGGATTTTACTGGACGAATTTGCACGATTCATAATTTATTGTTAAACATATATTTTTATATTATCAACTTGTTTTAATTTATCTTTTTAAATGTTTAATTTAAGAAAAAAAGTTTTAGTGATATCCCGATACAATATTTGAATATGTCCTCTAGAGTGCGTGTGTTCCGATGGTGCGATTCCGTCACTCACGGCGAGACCACTTCCCGTGCACCAATCGAGACAAATGAGCTGTCATTCGTTGCTTCTCGATCTCCTGATTGGTAACTGATAATTGTTTTCGGATCCGGCCGGAAGATTCAAAGAAATTTCCAAAAAAAGTATTTTTGCGTGTTTTTTTGCGTGAATACGGAGAAAACCAAAACTTTGAGTAATGTTAGAGAATAAATAAACGTTGTTATGTTGAACTTCTCATTTTTACGTTCCTAAGTGTACAAATTGCGATACCAATACAACTACGGATTTTCAAATAAATGTGGCCCACAACTTATTCATTTTGAACTTAACTAATACTATATTCACATAAACATAGAAAACAGTTGTATTTTAATATTTATTTAGATTCGGAAACAAAACGATTAATAGAGCAAATGCAGAAGTAGACCATAGACACAAATTAGAGTGGGTTTGAGGAGTTTCAATTTCTTCAAAAACTAGGGGAGAAAAATTTGGAAGTTTTAAACAAATCTGGGAAAGCATCATGTGTAGTTGCGGATGATTTTGCGGCAGAATTTTCGGAACTAATTGAGAATGATCTTATATTAGGATTAGATAATAATTAGACGTATGAGAATGTGACCTCAAAAGGGCAAAAGTACTCGGACTGTAATGTTTCTTTATTAGCCCAAGACATGTAGAGTTCAGGCGGGGTGGCGTAATGGCCTCATAAATTTCCCTGTGTTCTATAAAAGGATCCTCTAGCGTTGATAATGAGAAAGACAGCCCAAAGACACTGTTGTGTCGACTTCATACTCCTCTGCAGCTCTATTTTTTATTAGACTTATTTTCATACTTCATCGGACTTGGTCTCCGTACTTGAAACCTCGCTCACCATCACGTTCTTCCAGGGAACTTCACTTCCCTGCGAACTCATTATATTTGCATCCTATACTGGAAGCATTGGAATTGCGTGTACAGACTGCTGGTAGGACAACTCAGCTGCAGCGAAAGGCATTACATATGTTGCATTAAGATCCCCGAATAGCAAACAACGCATGTTAATTGTAGAGCTTTCGTCGGAATCGCTTCGCTTCATTTGTGGATTTCGGCGCATTGCAGGATGAATACTGCGAGGGAGGGGATGAGGTCCACCTGTACCTCCGTGCCATGACAACTTAACCCTTTCCCATACTTGTCAGGATTTTTTCTTTGTACCAGAATTCTCTATTTTTACGAATTTATACACATTTGTACGAATTTATACACATTTGTACGAATTGATACACATTTATACGAATTTATACACATTGTACAATTATTTTCAGAAGTATCTTGTCTGTTTCCAAAATGATCAAACTTTGTGTTGGCCTTTTCGTTAATATGCCCCTGCCCCAAGTAACCTCTTCCTCCCCACGCCTCCCATTCAACCGTCCGTGCCTGCGGAGGGGAGTCCTCTCGGGCAGGCGACGACCTCTCGGCTAATCACCCCTCCAGCTCCCCGCCCACTCCCACTCCCCCTGCGTCGCGCCTTGCACTCGGCGGCCGTCGACGCGACGCATCCTAAAAATAGCCTCTTCGTATGCACAACTCGTAAATCTGCGTGATTAGCCCCTCTCTCACTCTCCCAAGAACGAGAAGATTCTTCTGCAGCGGGATTGAAATGTAAATTGTCTTCTGATTTACGGTCCTCCCCGCTCGCGGTGTGCGCGGTGCCCCGAGGTCGTGCTATAAAGAAGAATGCAGATTGTTCCCTCCGCCGGGCCCCGCGCTTGGTGTGTGTGCGTGCGTGCGTGCGTCTGCTTGCGTCCGTGGCTTTGCGTGTGTGTGTGATGTGTCTGAATGTGTACGTGGACGGGCTGGTTGGGTAATGGGTCGTTTTCCCCTTTATGATGATGAACTGGGAGGAACGCGTAAAAAGCGAAGGAGCGAGCGCCGGCCTCTTAAGTGGGAATTTTCTTCCGGCTATGCCCGATCGGCGGCCTCGACGGTCCCAGCCTGCCTGCTTGTGCGCCAGTCACCCCCGCCGTAAGGCTCTCCAAGAACGTAATACAATCAAGTGGGTGCACAAAGTGGGTATCAGTGTTTAAAAATAGTTTTAGGTAACAAGTTGATTTCGCAGAACTTCGATCCCCTTCACGTTAACGTCCAGTGGAAGTTAGCAAAGCCATTTGTTTAATCCGATAATAATGCCAAAATAAAAAAAATATTCGCAGAATTTGCTGCATTTATTTCTAAACGATTAGGGAAGAAATCATAGTGATATTGTTAGATGATAGGATCAAACGAGTATACAGGTTGCCTTGCTTTGTTTAATAAACTATACTACTATACTACTATTCACTATATATATATATATATATATATATAAATAATATATATATATATATCTTTCAAATTATTATTACCCCAATAATTATGTTAGTATGACATACACATGAATTGAAAAAATACGTGCGTCTATGGAATGAATAACCGTAAAATTGTGGATGAAACGCTTGCACTGACTTTCAGAACGCGCTTCACGGGCGACCGACGCGACGCGATGCGACGCTCGGCTCGCCGGGAGGCTCCTCCCGGATTGGTCGATACGTTGTCGGCACTCGTATTCAAAAACATTTCGTAGGAAGTGAAGTCTTCGGCAATTATGAAAATATCTTGAACGGAAATTTCATCGATAGAATGTATTTTCTGAGATGTCTTCAAGTAACAACACTGGAGGGGCACATGGTGTGGATGCAATCCTAGACTAATAACCGAGAGAAGAGAACGATGATGAGAGAACGAATTCGGAAAGGGCTGAAAAAATCACGAGCGAAATCTCTTATGTACGAAGAAATGTACATTGGTTCCGAAATGGACAACGCGTGTGAGAAATACCGTAATTTCTTTGAAGACGGAGTGATCACCTTCTTCTGGCATTTGAAGTCGGAAAATGCATAGGAAGCCGGAAAACTAACGTGAAGGCTGAGAGGCTCCGGGACATGGCTGGCAGATAGTTGGACTGTGGTGTTCCTGAAGGCCTGCACCCGGGCGAGCGGGGAAAGGAGCGCGGTTGCGGGCGCCCGTGGCCCCAATGAGGCGCGCAGGATGTTTTTGGGCACCCATCCTTAATCACCCGCCCCTGATGACCGCCCCCCCCCCGAGCAGATTCAGTCCAAGGGCCGTCCTTACCATCCTGCCGACCCTTCCTGCCGCGGCGCGCCGTGGGACCAGGAAAAGATTTTGTTTGTTGTCTTTTGGTGCGTCATTTCTACTTACATCCCTGTCAAATGGATGAAGCATGCAACTTTCCGTGTGACTTAGAAAAGGAAAATGGGTGATTTAACAACGCATACCAAAGGTTTTTTAGTCGTAGACTCGGGAAATACAGAGTATGAATTGCAATTTAAGCCATAATTATTTCGAAAGATATACAAAT
>JAHLJT010009436.1:159905672-159949582 GCA_031308135.1 Acheta domesticus
TCCTGGCGAGCGCCGGACCAAGACCGGAAGTCGCGCGCCGCGACCGTCGCTTTGCGAATCTCGAGAACCATCAGGCGAGCGGCGACCGGCCGGCGGCGAACGGCCGGCGCGCGACCAACCGTCTCGTCGGTCACCATCGGTCACGTAGCACCCGGTGTTGTGCGAGGTCGCTTATTGATTGATTGTTACTAATTCCGGGGCGCCAACGCCTAAAGTCATTAGTCCCGTAAGTTTAGTGTATGTTTTTCTCCGGAGGTGGCAGTGGTCTCCCCCGCGGGACAGCGAGATCTGGCGCCGACCTACCCATCCAGGGATCTCCCACCAGCTGGGCACCACTCCAGCAGAGACAAGCTCTAAGCTTCTAACCGATCTTCCGGCATGTGTGGTAGCGTAGTGCATGTCAGAGTAGTGTGTGTAAGTAAAGGGTAAGGATAGAGCACGGAAGAGAAAGGAAAGATTGCCCGCGGTCCATGTCACGGTTGGTAGAGTACTGCTCCGGCATTCGCCTGGTGTTGATCTGAGAAACCACGGAAAACTATCGATCAGAGTAGCCGGCCGCGAGGTCGCTCGCTCGTAGTGCCTTCAATTAATTTTGGAAATCCAGAAGTCTTTCGAACTTACTAAGTCAGCATCGCATTCCTCGTTTATGTTCGCCATGTACCCATGCAATAAAATTCGAAGTGAGAAAATAGCAGAACAACCAGAAATTAGGAAATTATAATGGAGAGGACGACATGGAACGAGCTCGTGAACTTACAGACCTTTCTTGATAAGCCATAGAATAATATTTATTACAAGATGTCACTAAAAATATTATTTTATTTTACAAACATGAATGGGAATGTAGTGTATGTAAAAGCTCATAACAATTGCATATATGAAAAGACACTTCGGGTAATTACATTGTTTTAAATGATCTTTGAATGAAGAAACTAAAATAATAAGTGAGAAAATTACGTCACATATTAATTCAATAGAGTAATTTTTATTGTACAAAATCATTTCATCTCCAATAAGTATTTAAAATTTTATCATTTTAATCGTTTCAACGAAGTTCATGAAACAACTGAATCAAATACTCTGAAATTTGCTAGTTTTCATGTAATAATCCTTAGGGTTCTTTCAACTGTTTACCGCTTCACGGTTGTTTCGAAGATCTTTGATCGTGAGAAACGTAAAACTGAATGCACGATCTCGGCAAAAGTAACAGTCTCCTCACACAATAATCATGCGATGGAAAGGTGAACAA
Source organism: Acheta domesticus (assembly GCA_031308135.1). Taxonomy (NCBI): domain Eukaryota; kingdom Metazoa; phylum Arthropoda; class Insecta; order Orthoptera; family Gryllidae; genus Acheta; species Acheta domesticus. Next base: position 159,906,922 of record JAHLJT010009436.1, read on the forward strand.
ATTGAAGGTTGCGCGATAATCGTGAAGTGATCGTACTACGAACACGTAAAGTCGCAATTTGTTCAATGTCGACCAAGCATAAAATCCTCTCAAAGTGTTTTCCGAAAAATTGACATATTATTACTCACTTTGCTCATTACTACTCATAGAATATATATAACCGACAAAAATTAAAACAGAAAACTGAAGCTTTCGTTTTTAAGCAGAATTGTTTTATAGTCTCCCTATTAGTTAGATACGAGGTAAAGGTTTCTAAAGTGTATTAGAAAAATTATTCCAATGTGAATTTGGGCTCAAATCTAGTCACGTTAATTCTGCGCCCAATTTTCAAGAACATTCATTTTGTGAAATGTTATAATTTAATTTTTTTGTTTTATATCAAGAGCTTAAGTTTTTCTTCTTAGCTCATTCAACTACAGTAGTCTTTTTTATGAAAACGTCAGATCAAAAGTTATAGATCATGTTGCAATAAAAAGTATTTATAATCTGTTCAAGGCGACACTCAATATATTCTGGTCTCAATATTTAATACAAATCTCGTATTAATAGGATATGTGCGAATATTGCTTCCCTTGCGCAATAACAATTTAGATTACAACTTCACACTACAGCAATTGGAGTTAATTGCCCAGTTACAATGTCCCATGGTCGATGGTTTCTTCACTGAAATCGTTCAAAATCTTCTCAAGGCATTATCTTAAGTACCCGTATTTCCAGGGGATGCACCAACTTGAGGACCGTGTCGCCGTTCCCTACTTTTCCACGGCCCTACGACACAAACTTCATCTTGTACAAATTAGCGCCACTAATTCTTCACTGCATTTATCAAACGCAGCTAACTCGAGCAGAAGGTCAGTTCACTGGCTCTTCGTCTCTTCTTATTTTTGCCAGCATTTGATCGTTCTGTCGGTTTCTGACGCCACAGGCGGATTCAAGGGGAATACGGCGTCTATGCCACCCCCCTGGCAATATTTTTTCAATTTATTGAAAATTATTTTATTCATAAACCTCGTCACAACCAATGCACTATTCCCATTTTGAATGTACTCGTTCATTTTTATTTCATTCCAACAATTCAGAAAAGTACATTTTCAAAAGTCTTTACGGAGGCCAAACTCAAATTTTCTCCCCCCTAGAATACTTTTTTGGATTAGCCCCTAATTGGCGGTGTATCTTCTTACCAAACCAGCTAATCGTTTTTTGCTTTGAAAAATCCCATGTTTAGTTCCTAAGATTTCCCATCACTTTGATTTGTTCGTTCTACCCACCTCCTACGTATATTATTTTATCATAAATGTATACAATTTTGTTAATTACGCAAAAAATATAATAGAATAAGATTTCTATGAACATTACTTTACTTTCTAAAACAATAATGCGAGTGAGAATAATAATACATTGACCGACGTTTGTGGTACGTCTGCGATTTATCATTTCCCCGAATACTTTTATCGCACCAAATATATCACTTCTCTTTCGAGATGTGTTTCGTTTGCAAGTTGTTGGAAAACAATCCGGAATACAACTAATTTCAGATGCTTTTGGACTAGTTATGAATGTTTGCACCAATATTTTCGTCCCTCTACACCTCAAGCACATCCCTATGCAGCTTTAGACAAAGCTGCCAATTAAATACCTTGTACTCCCAACTGTCAGGTCGGTGTGGTTCGTGAGCCCATGTCTGACAGATGCGTACTCCCGGTGCCAATGTAGCTTCGTAAATCTGACGGTGCTTGGTCTGGAACGAGTGCGGGGGAATGAGAGAAGGTTTAGGATGCAATAGCAATTCATGCTGTATTAGGAATACTCGCCGTAACACAACACAACGGCAAGCCGTGACGCTGGATTCGAACCCACAGACATGCTCAAACGCGCACTAGCCCGCACGAGGCTCAGTCCCCAGCGTGACCAGACTGAGGCTTCCGGACGCGACCTGAAAGCAGCAGTACTTTCGCCCGGTTCTTTCAGACACAGATCATTTGTTCGTGGTCCGCTTCAGATCGCAGCCCGCTCCCCCCCTGGATCGCAGGTGGACCACTGCAAATACCGCCTTCGTCGTTTCGTGCTTTGCAACCGCCCCCGGTCCAGCAGCCTCCCACTGCGCAGCGTGGCGGAACCGCGGGGGCGGCGGCTGAGAGAAGTTGAACCGCCGACCTTCCACACACGCGCCGCACCACGGCCGCGAGGACGAGACTGCGTGTCCCGCCTCCGCTTTTATGGCGCACCGCCACACTCCCTGCTGCGGGCGACGCGGAGCCTCCGCGGAACTTATACACAGAATGTTCGGGGAGGAAACGTCGAAACTTCAAAAATAAGCTCTTAAGACAATTCTAAGCATATTTTGTCTAATAAACTACGAGGATAATCCGAATGGTTGAGCCGCATAAAACACTCAAAAGTTGGTTTGAAAAAATGATTTATAGGCAAAAAATTGTATTATAGACGCATAGAAACACTCCAGAAACATATAAGTTGTTTATTATTTACCAAAGAAATGAATATATTTGTTCAGAAAGAAAAATTAAGCGAGAAATAAAAAAGGAGTCGAATTGTGTAAATTGGGTGTTCTGGATCTGTTTCGATTCTTACAATTAAAATATTACTTATTATTGATTTTTCATTTTGTCCCGCTTTTTTACTACATTTTTTTAAATCACGACATGGACGAAAAATAATCTGGCAACGTTGGTTAGAGATCACTTATCTTCAGTAATTATGTGTTCGTGCAACTCGCAACACAGTTTACCGTCGCGCATTGTCCGTCAACGATGCGTCCTAGGGCCTTAAAACTAGATTTTCCTGCCCTACATTGTTATGACCTAATCTACCGAATGGAACCTTTTGGACGTTTTATAACATCAGAGGAAGCTTAGCTGGAGTTGCGAGAAACGGTGGAAGCTGGAATTCAGTGTGAATCTATTTTCAACTTCTAAACATTAAGTTAAAAAGTAATAATAATAATAATAATAATAATATAATAATATAATAATAATATGATAATATAATAATAATAATAACAACAACAATGCATCATGTTTCCCACCCTCGAGCTGATATACATACACTTTATGTGGCACGTAAGGAAGGAGGAAGAGGGAAGTATGTAGTCAGTCATCAAGATGACCCTCTAATGAGGCAGGTCATGAAATCTGACCGAAGAATGGGAAACAGAGGCATTGTTAGTGTAGCAAGAAGAATTGCGAAGAAAACTAGGCAAGACACGTCGAATAACACAGACACTGAACTTCTGATGCTGCTAAACATGAAGTGTGAGACACAAAAAATGTTAAAGAACTCGTGGAGGGAAAAACCCCTCCATGGACAATATCTAAAAAGAATGGACAAGTTGCAGATCAATAAAGATCAATCATTTATGTGACTTAAAAGGTGAAGAATGAAGCCAGAATCCGAAGCACTTGTAATAGCTGCCCAAGATCAGGCCTTGAGAACACGACATTATGATAAAACGGTTCTGAAAATTTCCCAAGATGATAAATGCCGCATTTGCCAGGAACACGTAGAAACCATTGATCATATTGTCTCAGCTTGTCCAATCCTAGCAAAGACCGAATACCTGAAAAGACAAGACAGAGTGTGTAGCTACCTCCACTGGCAGATCTGTACCGCCCTCGAAGTTCCAACACATGCCCCAAGTGGTACGAACACTCACCGAAACCGGTGACGTCTGTTGGATTGTGTACGATATTGTACGACCAACAAATTCAAACTGATCGCACGATAGCGGCAAACAAACCGGATATAGTTATCCGGGATTGGCGAAAAAATCGTGTTTACTTATCGATGTTGCTGTACCTTGCGATCAAAACGTCGTTACCAAGGAGGCAGAGAACGTCTTAAATACAAGAGTTTGGAAATCGAGATCAGCCGAATGTGGGGCGTAAAAGCACAGGTCGTCCCGATAGTTATCGGAGCTCTGGGATTTGTTCCGCAAAATTTGAGTAAGAACTTGTCTAAACTCCCAGGTAATTCAAAAGACTGGGAAGTGCAAGAAATTGCTTTATTTGGAACAGCCCACATTTTGCGTAAAGTATTGTAGAGGCACTGATAGTCACCGAATCTGTTCCTTCGGTAGCTGGTTGCAACCTGGAGTAGATTTTTATATTCAGCCGACTCATAAGATCTTTAGTCGTGATGTAATGGAATAATAATAATAATAATAATAATAATAATAATAATAATAATAATAATAATAATAATAATAATAATAATAATAATAGTGACTTTATTTATTGTGGCGAGACTCGGGCCATCAGGCTCGCTCTTCCGCCTAACCACAAAGTTCTCACAAGTTTGTACTGTTTACAATTTCAAAAGATCCATTATTAACTGTTGCAGGTCCGGACCTGAAGCTTTATTGACCGAGAGGTCCTAGCATCAATTTCTGTGAGTAGTAGAATGTTCGTCACCAGGTAAATAGCATTGGTGCGAAACCTGTCACTGCTCGGATGAGACTTGTAGAGATCGGCTGCTCTGATGAACTTTTCCAGGCGGACGCCGCAGCAGGAGGCTGCTCAGGCCAAAGGCGCATGGACCACGTGCGACCCTTCCTTACCCATCATTCCCAACCTCATGGCCGAGCGATCCCCCATTTCCTATTGGCTGGAGAAAATAAGATACCAGTAGCTGCCACCAGCTGTGAGACCCCGAGAGCGGAAATGTGTTTTGAGACGGGAAACACCTGAATAGCAGGTGATTTCATATTTTCAATTTACCGACCTCGATGGTGCTGGGACTTGGAACAATGTTCCAGTACTTATAAAGCTGACATCCACGCGTACAAGAGTAGAAAGAACACTTGACAAATTGAAGCTGGATTTTCAGCAATGGCTTTTCAATCATATTGTTCTATCTTTTTCGGTACTTTTGTGCCTGTGGACTCTATCGGGCATTTCGTCCATTTTCCTTTTCCTTTAAGCCCTTAAAGTGTTAAGATGTTTCCTTCCTCTGACCACTAAAAATAGCTTCCTAAACCCGATAGTCATAATTTTTATTACTTTTTTGACGTTAAATGTATAAACTTTTCAGTTTGAATTATAATGCAGAATTAAATATCGTCTCCTATATTATTTCAGTAGTAAGCTTTCCCTTTGCGGCTCTCACACGCAACCAATCTTTACAAATGAGATCTCTAAAGAATAGAATTTCACGGAGACGTGACGAATTGCTTGACTTTGAGTTTTACTATGACTTTAAAAAATGAAGGATTTGTTTAAAAAGCGCGTCTAAGTATTAATGTAAAGGGCAACCCGCAACGCACGTCAGAATTTTTGAATCTACATCTTAAAATAACTCCTAAACGAAGCGTTCTAGGGCCTTAAAAACTAAGATTTTGGAGCCAAATGCCTGAAAGAAACGATCGTAATCTACAGGATGAGATCTTTTTGACCATTCTAATATATTTTTGCTGCTTCGACTCTTCTCGATTCTACCCCACCTGTTCAGAGCCTTTAGAATCTGCAACTGTATGTGAAATTACAAATTACTTTATATTCTATACAACTGAATTCCACGGGCCTTTGCTCGATAATAAAATTAAATAAGAATAGTTTGTATTGACAAGGATGCATTATATTGTTATCAATTACAAGGTGACATATACTAGAGCAAGTGACGGAGGATAAGAGGGACTTGAAGAAAAATATATACTACAGGCTTAATATGGAAATGAAAAAAATAAAGAAGAGGATTGGCTATTGCATGCGAAAGTTCTCGCACGGGTACGCTAGTCAACACTTATTGATATATTAGCATTAAATATATTGATATGAAGATAAATTTTAAAAAATTCTCTAATTCTATTTATAAGTGTGGTGCGTTCTCTGCAACCTTTGCTGTCCTCTCTGCTCTCGGAGCAGTCCTCATTAACATTCACTTAGCACGCTTCTCACGTGTAATTGATGTGCTACGTGTAAGTCCGAGGCCACTGTAAGGAATACGGGTGCAGTGGTCTACGTACTTCTCTTCGAAAGTTTACACATACACACCGATACTGTCAATGGACAACATACCATATTCTGAAATACACGAATTATTTGGGTATTTTTATTCAATAAATGCAAAGTTTTTTTGGGGGCACGAAATATGAAACTAAGTACATTGAGTCAGTTTTTCCTATTCTTTCTAATTCAGTGCTTCTCCATGTGAGCACAATTCACTACGTACATTTCCGTGTCCGCTGTCTCGCGAGAATTAATATTGATAGAAGTTCCCTGGTATGTGGTCAGCTGTGGTTTTAATAAACTAGTTTGAATTAGTTGCAAAGGAGCTTAAATTGTGGGCATAGGCGGAGAGTATTTTCTACACCCCTGCGAGAGTAGTGTGGCAGTCAGTGCCGGCGCTAGACAAGGGGAGACCTAGCGATCGCCTAGTGCCCCGCAAGCAAGAAGGGGCCCGACCAAGGGACTGATGGGGAAAAATAAAAATTAAAAAAAAAAAACAGAACTCAAGAAAATCGTTATCGTAATTTCCTAAGTCGCGGTTCAGTAACCTGATTTCATAAATTTAAAATTATATTTTTACCTTAAATAGTCAATTAGAGTCAAGGTAAGACTAAATGAAAAGAAAAATGTTTGACAATTCTGAAACTGTTATAAAACAATGCTGACACTGAAAGCTCTTTAAGTTCTCGAATTATCTCGTCTTAACATCTAAGTCACTGTAATATACATTTCTGTAAAATTATATACTTTATATTATGTATTGTGCATTTTCTCTAAGTATGTCACTGTAGTGGCTTTGACCGGGAGGTCCTAGGTTCGAGTCCTGACGGCGGCAGGATTATCGATCCTAGCTTGTCAGCTAGGTCGCTTTCATTCGCTGTCTGTAGGAGAATTCTAGCGGCCGGCTGCTCTGATCGGTATTTTCCCGTGGTTTCTCCGACCAACACCAGACGAATGCCGGAGCAGTACCCTAACAAACGGGTTACGGACCACGCGCGATCTTTCCTTCCTTTTCTTTGTCATATCTTCATCTCCTACATACACACACCCACACACTAACATTTACTAGACCGGTCGGGAGCTTTGAGCTTGTCCCGGTTGGGGTGGTGCCCCGCTGGCGGGGGATACCTGATACGGGAAAACCCCGCTAGCCGACGTTAGGCCGGCGTTGGATCTCGTCATCCAGCGGGGGAAGATCACCGCCACCTCCCGATGAAAAATTATGCACTACACATACGGGACTAATGACCTCAGTAGTTGATGCGCCCGGAATCACTAATAATCAATCATCTAAGTATGTATGTATGTATAAAATGGAAAAATGTATGCAGTCAAATGACGCTAACATTAAAACAGGTTCTACTAAAATTCAGTTTATTATTTATTGTAACGTGCTTTTTATAAACACTAACTAAACAACAATTGTTTTAGCGTTTTTAAGCTCACCGTGTAAATTGTATTATTTGATCACTAAATACTTTCACAGGCAACTGTTATTTAAAATATAGCTTAAATGTATTTTTTTTAAATTTGTTGAAATAAAGTATCACGTATAGTTTCTTGATACAACTTTGGACTTGGAAGGCGCTCTCGGGGAACACATCCTATTAACGCCGTTGATACATAATAGTAATTAACGAAACGAGTGTGTAAAGAAGGGTATAATTGCATGAGTGGTATGTTCAAGAAAACGAGCGACGATAGGAGCGAGTTTTTTTTATTACTACGAGTGCAATTATGCCCCTTTATACACATGTTACGTTCAATATTTTTTCGTTTCCTTTTAAGAATGATTTAAATTTTGAGAAATTCAAGTACATCTTTACCATTAGAGGCATACATTTGGTGACGTATTGCTTCTGAAAAGATATTTTGGTAAGACTTGCAATGTTTGTTTGCAAGAAATATTTTCAAATGGAAGGTACTGAATATATTGCGGATAAAATATTAGGAGAAAGTGACAAAGTCATGAAAACATTACTCCCCGCGAAAAGTAAAGACAGGTATAAGAAAATACATGTACAGATAAGTATTAGGAAGTGAAAACAACTAGTGACTTGTGGCACAGATTTGATATAGTGTACGTTTTAGAACGGATCAACACAACTGATGTGTATATTTTGTACATTTGTAATCCTAAGAGTAAATGTTTTACATGTACAACATTCAATTTATTCACGTTAAATATTTTAGATTGTTCCATTAGTCAGCTAGATGAACGTTTACTTTGCTAATTTAGTTTTATTCATTCGTTGTTTATAGTATACAGTCGTAGGTATGTAAACTGTAATGTGCATTTTTGATCATGTTTCATGGCCGACTGGAAATATCTTGGCTATGCCTGTGTTATAGTATCTTAATTAAACGATTTGTCTCCTTTTCTGAATTCTTATTGCTAGGTGTGGAGTTTTAATTGCACCGTGGGATTTTAATTGCACGCATACTATTAACATAGAGATAATAGACTATTTTTCATGGAATTAATTAGCATATTTAGTTTACTAAACGAAAAATAATTATAATGGACTGTCGATCCTTTTAACTGCCGTTGCTATAGACGCGCTCTTAATGCGTTGTTACGATGGTTGGTTGGTAAGGAGGTAAATAAGTGTTTACCGACGTAAATAACAAAAAGCATTTTTTTTCTACACCCACTATATAATTCTGTCATTTGATGGCTGCAACCCGTTGCATAATGATACTCATTACGTAACAATTTTCATTATGATACAGGTTCTTGACCAATCACAGAGAAGCTTACAAACAAAGTATTGACACTTCATTAATCATTGTGAATCTTTATAGTAAATGTTTCGTTCAATTGTGTACATTAAAATTGTATTCAATATTATATTCTACTATACTATATTCAGTTTTTATTTCGTTTATTATTAGTGATTCTTAACGTGAAACATTTCTTAAAATAAATTGAATCGTAATTTCATTTCGATCCTATTTGACTAGCGCAGTGGTAGTTATTGGAGAGAACATTTGCTTACATTAAGATCTGAACGCAAGTGCCGTGTGGTTGTTCTTAAAAATCAGCCAGTTCTTTAGTTTGAAATATCTAGTGAATCAAAGGTGGACTTGACACCTCCAGAAATAAGAGAAAAAGGAAAAATGGTGACGAATTATTGCCGCAACTTCTGTACTCCTCGTAGGTGGGCTGGTAAAACAAAGCCACCTGCGGTGGGTAAGGAGCTGTCCGCTAAGTGACCTTGGCTGAACCCTGCATGCGACCACGAAACGATTCAATGTAAAATTTTAACTTATAAAAGTTACCATAAGTCGTAGAAAAAGTACCGTACGAAACTCGATGTAATAGGTATTAATACACTCGTGTGAAGTTTACGATGCTTGCTCGTTCCTCGCGCGTATCGTAATATCACACTCGTGTATTGATACCTATCATTACATCATCGTTTCATAATGTACTATTTTTTCAGTCTTATCAATTAGATTTCATTTAATTCGCAAATGTGATGTGACAAGAATATTTTTTTAATTGTACATGGACTTCAACAACATGCACAAAGTACAATTGAGAGCGAAAGAATTTTAAGAAATGTGAAAAAAAATATGAAGCAGGCACTGAAACATGTCTTTTAATACTAAAAGCCTTTGAAACTTAAATTATAGTGAAATGTACCAACAATGTCTCGTCATAAATTATTACGAGATCGTATGAGACTGTTATATTCGTGACCTGTTCCGAATTTATAGAAAACTATGGGAGCCAGGAACAGGTTGCGATAATTGATAATTACAACCACTGCCTCCACAGCTAATCTTAACGAATGGATAAATGTCCGGCTAGCTGGGTCAATGGGTCACGTAATGGATAATCGCTATCACCTAGATAGCCGATTATTTGATCTGCCAACTATACAGTATGGTGAGGAATCTGAAAGGAAATAATTATATATATATATATATATATATATATATATATATATATATTGAAACGAATTGTTATCACCTCCGTGATAACAATGCGTTCCGATAGACTATGAATTCAAACTACGCGGCAGCGGCCGGCGCGCCTCGGAGTCGTGTAAGGGAGAGAACCGGAGTCGGAGTCGGTTCGGCGCGAGGGGCCGAGGGCCGCAAGGCGCGGGCAGTAAAGAGAGAACGTCCTAGGGTGCGGAGGTGCACGGTAGTGGAGAAAAGTTTCTGGAGTGCAAACGCGCGAAGGGTGACGACAAGTTCCTCGGATGAAGACGGATGAAGTGACTCAGACTGTCGATGGTGAGAGTAATGCACGCAGGCGTGGTGCCGCAGAATTAGGAAAGTTTTGGCTACATAAAGTGAGTAACGGATGCGGAATTGTGGCTCGAGAAGTGAAACAAGACACGGCGGCCAAGAAATCGTGATAAAGTAATGGAAGTGGAAGAGGAAACGGAACAATCCATCCGCAGTCGAGCTGATTAATAGTGAATCCGGTGAGCCATAGACTAGAATAATTGCTGGAGTTGAAATTTGCGGGCGAACACTGTGGTAACGTTGCAGAAACGTTGCACGACAACGACCGAGAGTGGGGTGAGAGCGGTGGCGGAGGGGTTCTGGTCTCCCGAACGCGGCCGAAGCTAACGAGTCTTCCCGAAGGGCCTGGCGGCGAACGGCGCGTGGACAGCTGGCGGACGAGGCGAGCGACCAGGGCGGCGTGGCTGGACTTCCCCTTCGTCGGCCCCCCGGCGATGCGAAGAGGCCCGAACCCATTAGCGCGGCGCCCGGTGCCGCCTTGCCAGCGGAGGAGTAAGCGGAGGGATACGATTCTCAGGTTGGAGCGGCGCGGGTAGAAGGGTGAGAAGGGTAGCGAGGGAAAGGCAGTTTGCCCTTGAATAATGTTAATTTTATATCGAGGTTTCTTTTATTGTTGTCTAATGAAGCTAAGCATAGTATAAGGAATAGGATAAATATTCACGTGAACATTAAAAGCCACCTAATTGTAAAACAACCATTGGTATAATAAAAAGGAAAATTTGTCAACTACCTTTTCTAGTGCGTGCATGGTTGTAACCGAAGCCCATTCCCGAACAAGCATCCCGGTCCCTTATATTTCTTCTTGATTTTGTGTAGAGTCCATCCACGACTCGTCTCAATATATATATATATATATATATATATATATATATATATATATATATATATATCAGTTACATATCTCTATCAGTACTTATCAGTTGTGATTGACTAAATGAAAATCATCTTTTCATTTCCAAAAGAAAATTTAACAATTTATTGACTTGTATAGGCAATTATTCTGCCTTTAGGTCGTGACCTCGTTTTAAAAGAAAACCTTTGTACTGCAGTACTTATCTAAATTTAATCTTGACCGACGGCGCCCCGCAGTATGTTCTCACTTGAGTGATGATAATCCCAAATCCATCTTCTCTCTTGTAATCTTGCGACGCTGCCGACGAATCCAGTCCTCACTGCCTCGAATATCTACCGGTTCTTACTTAATATTCACAGTTCCTAGTTCTCCCCAACTACGTGGTAAAACATTAAAGTTCAAAATAAACACACCGCAATATAAAAAACTTTCAAAGTCCCAAGCGAATTTAAATGCTGCACATCAACTTTCAGAGTCCGAAAACCATTGATTCTGACGACAAACTTACAAGTCCCACTCCCCTAATATTAAACTCGCGAGCGATCCGCACCACTCGACGGCCTCTATCAGAATGAATTTACTCCTCCGTTTTTAGCCCTCCAAGCCTAGGTATCCATCCTTCATTCTTATTTTTTTAAACAAAACGACAAACTTCCGTCAGGAGTCGACAGTCTATTCTCCCTTAGCCAATCCATCCATTTCTTACCAAATCAAGTAGCCACGCTCTCGATAGTTATTCCTTTCTAAACCAATCCCAAATTATCTTATATTTCTGTCTAGCCAGCGCCCCCACCTATTCAAGGTCTGAATGCAGTTTATTGACCATGCCAACCGCTACGGCGTTGCTAAGGCTGTATATTCCCATTTGCATACCCTTACAACCCAACCCATTTACAGCAAATGTTACTGTCTAAATATATGATATATTGGTATATCACAATAGAAACCTCGTGTTTCATCTGCAGTGAGTAAACGTGGAGATAGTTTAGGGTTCAATAAAGGGTCAAACTTTTTCATTAGATAGTAAATGGGAAAGTCGATACCTGTCGCATGAAATGTGATGAAACAAAACATAAAGCAATAGATTATGTTAACATGTAAGAGCACGAGTGTCAGGAATATAGTTCCCATTTTGGCGACAACGGCGAACAATTATCTTTATTTCAAAACTTTGGAACAGAAATCTTCAAAGATGAGGTAATAATCAAATTTCAAACAATTTGGTGGAGAGAATTACTCATTTCGGCAAAAAGAGAACAACTAAACTTTATTTTATTTACAAGCAAGCAATGTTGATCTCCGTGGAGAATTGACGATTCGAAAAAAGAACACGCATTCCCACAATAATTGTTACACGTGCATGTCAGTGTAAGTATGTCAGGATTGAGGATAAGACAGGGAAGACGAAGGAAAGATCGCGCGCGGTCGGTGGCCCGTTTGTAATGGTAATGCTACAGCATTCACCTGCCGTCCGGAGAAACAACGGAAAACTGATCAAGCAGCTTTATACGTTCTTGTGTACTACTATGTACTATAGAGAAAAATTGTATGCCGCAGCGAGTGTTATGCAAATATTAATGGAGGATTGCTCCGCAAAAGGCGCTCACGGGTCAATGAGGGATTAAGGGAAGTGTTGCGTCGACTAATAATAACGAACAATTAAAATGACTAAGGCGCAACAAATCACACCGGGAGAGGTGGCTCAGTGTATCAACAAATGTCACAGCACAGTGCATGTCCGGGAGGCCCTTGTTTAGAGTTCCGACGGCGGCAGAATTTTCGACACTAACTTGTCGCTGTCTGGAGGAGAATTTTAGCGTCCGGCTGCTCTGATCGGTAGTTTTACGTGGTTTCTCCGATCGACACCAGGTAAATGCCGAAGCAGGACCCTAACAAACCGGCCACAAACCGCGCGCGATCTTTCGTTCCTCTTACTTGTCCTATCAACACCCCTTACACACGGACATGCACTACACAACCACACATGCCGGGAGACCGGTCGGGTGGTGCTTAGAGCTTGTCGGTGCTCGTCTGGTGGGAGATACCTAGCTGGGGAAAACCCCGCTAGTCGACAGTAGGTCGGCGCCCAATCTCGCCGCTGGAGGAATATCACCGCCACCTCCCGATGAATAACATGCACAACGGGACTAATGACGTCAGGTGTTCACGCGCCATGAATCACTAACAATCATCAATCAATCAATCAAAGCATCACTCACGGACTTTCCTGGAGGGATTTATCCGTACTGTAATCTAATTTGCAGATGTTATTATACAATATAGAACAGCATTCTTTGTATGATAAAAGTCATTCTCACTGAATATTGGTCATAAACAATTCAAGCACAAAATAAAATACAGGGAATCCCGACAAGTCAATACAGACGGTGTTGCCAGTTGCCACAATGAACAAGATGCCATTATTAAACATTCATTTAAAGACGTCCCACAATAAGTAGTGAAATATTACGTACATATGATAATCAGTCAGAATCGTATGTGCGACAAAAGTATGAAATGAAATGGTTCAAATTTTTACAAGATATTATAATTATTTATTATGAAATTTTGCCGCATTCTAAAAGAGCTGCCGCCACTACGCTACTCACAAATTATGTCTGTCCTCACATAATATACACAATGATACTTTTTGTGTTCCATTTCATTCAGTTATTTATTATTATCATTATCCGAATTTTTCCCTCTCTGCACTATATGCAGGACCATTCACCTGACCATTGCTGGTCTACGCTCAGTCGGTCTCGTAGAGACAAGACGCGAACGAATGTTACTCTTGACATTTCAATCAATCGTGTCCCAATCAGTCGTACATCCCAGGAATTCTCTTACTATTCTCCAGCTGTCCGGTATTACTGCTTTCTGCATTTGTTCTACGCAAGAGAATGGTAATTCCAGGACTTGATTTGCATGCACTGTGTGTTTTGGTACTAATCCTGAGGAGGACATAATTATCGGTTGTAAACCGATATTCTGAAGTTTCCATTGTGGCGAAGCTCCTGAGTCAACGGTACATATTTCTGAATTGTCAAGCTACGAACAAATTCTCGATTATTGTTGACTGCAAAATCGATCATCATTGCTTGTTCATAATTATTATATCTGGCCTATTGTTCGAAATTGTGATATCTTTAATAATGCTTCTGTCCCAGTAGAGCTTCCATTCTTCATTTTCCAAGACTGTAGAAGGATGATATTTGTAATATGGGACATTACAGGACTCAGGTCCGTATTTTCTTATTAGTTGTCCGTGAATTATTTACCTCATATTATCGTGCCTAACTTTATAGACAGTGGAAGCCAACACACTACAATTGGCAAGGATGTGCTGGATGTTTTCATGCGTGCACAGCATCTTCTACATTCATCACTTACTATGGAGAGGTCTCTTATTATATATCGTAAGTAATTTCTTGTTGCGATAACCTGGTCTTGAATAGCTACCATAAAGCCTTCTATCTATGGTATAGGAAACCACGTGTCAATCACCTGTTGGAAACTTTAAAATATATGTTCTGGCCTGATAGCTCATTGGGATGTCTACCATGCAACTCTTTTCGACACCACTGTTGCATCAGGCTTTCATGACTTGTGTGCTCTGTTTGAAACTGAGCATTTGCAAGATTTAAGGGGGTGGTACTGAAATCAGCCTCTACTACTATAGCCTTATGCAGTGTCGATGTTTCTGTCCTCTCATGAAAGTACTTTCTCATAAGAGAGATTTGGTTGGCATTACTGTTGGTTATATTTGTTATGCCTCGACCTTTTTCACGAGGTAGATTGATCCTCTCAACAGCAGACTTAGAATGATGATATTGATATTGGGTCATTTGGGTTCTGACATATCTATCCATTGCTTCAAGGTCTGTCTGACTCCATTTTATTAAGTCCATTGAATAGATGACCACAGGAATAGCGTATGTATTTATTGCATTGGCAAGATTTCACGAATTCAAAGATGTTTTGAGAACATTTGTGCGTCGGTCCTTGAATTCTGCGGTTATACGTTTCTTCACTTCCGAATGGGCTATTGTTCGAGAGTGCTCTAGACCAAGATACTTATACACTTCATCATGTTCTAACGATTTAATAAGATCGCTTCTTTGCATCTCGTATTCCAGACCCCTCGTCAATTTGCCACGTACCACGTTATCCGTTCTACACTTATCTATATCAAAACATATTTCGATGTCTTCTGAGAAAGTTTCGGTAATACTGAGGAGCTGCTTCAACTAACTGGCTGTTGATGCAAACAGCTTTATATCATCCATATATGCCAGATAGGAAAGTCTGTACGAGGGGTGCTGACTCTTTATCTCATAGCCAAACTTACTGCTGTTGAGGGTAGTGGATAGCGGGTTCAGAGCCAAGCAAAATCAAAGTGGCCTCAAAGAATCTCCTTGGAAGATACCTCGGTTGATGTCAATTTTATTTGTGATAATATTATCTTCCTTGGTTTTTAATATTATTTCTGTCTTCCACGCTGTTGTTGAGATTGCACATCTATCAAGTTGGGATGGATTTTGTATATTTTTAGCACATCTATAAGTCAGTCATGTGGGACCGAATCATAAGCTTTCTGATAATCTATACATGCTGCAAATATATTTCTTTGCTTATTACTTGCTTGTTTCAAAACTACTGAGTCAATAATAAGTTGTTATTTACATCTTAGCAAGCCTTTCTTACATCCTTTTGTTGTTCTACTAGGATATTCTTACCGTTACAGTGATCTTCCAGTATCTTAGACACACATGATGTTAAGAGTTTGTAGAACGTGTTTAAACAGGTTATAGGCCTATATCTTGCCAGATTACGACTCCTGGAACCCTTCGGTATGAGATACATCACACCTGTGGTCAAATGATGAATGCCTTGAGGTTCTTCAATTAAAAGCCTTTATACATTCAACGAACTTACTATGCAAGGCTGATAAGTTCTTCAGCCAAAAATTATGAATTTTATCGCTTCCAGGGCTCTTCCAATTCTTTAGTTTGGCAAGGATAGGCTTTATTGTCTCAATTTGGAAGCTCTCCATGGGTACAATCGTTTCGGCTGATTTGAGAATTGTTTCAAACCAGCTTGCTTCAGCATTATATTTAATTCCAGTCGACCATATACCTCCCCAGTAGCCTTCGATTTCGTCATTAGTTGGCGGCATGTTCGTCTCAGTATCTTGTATGTGTAAAGATTTATAGAATGCATTCTGGTCTCTTTTGAAGTTGGCATTATGCTCCTTTCTCTTCTGACTTTTTTTATAACATCTTAACCGTTTTGCATACGCGCTCAATTTTTGTTTGACTGTGTCAAGATATTCAGATGGTATGCTATTTGGTTTATCAAATTGGGCGTGTTTACTGTACCTTTTGCTAGTAGCGTGCATTTTCTTCTTAAGTTTCTTATTTCTGTTGTTAATACAGGCTGTTATTATTCCGGCGTCAACTCTCAACTCACTTATTTTTTGTTCTAATCTCCTTCTGCATGGTGGTTTCTTTCTCTTTAATTTTGGCAGCTTACACTTAGCAAATGTTTCTTTCAGGTTACCCCCGTTTAATTTAACGATATTTGCTGCTGAACTCTATAAATACACATTTAGATCTGAATAGGTGATCATGTTCCCAATCTTTCATGGGAGAACAGAGTTGTTCATGATATTCATCTGATCTCTCAGTTTGGATGACATGAATTGTTTGGGCATACTTGGTCTCTTTTCTGGCATTAACCCATTGAATTTAGTCAGCATCATATTTAACTCAGACTCCATCTGTTGTTTTATTACATCATTCTGATGGGAAATGCATGGTCTCTCTGGACTGGTGGTATTTTCTTGTGCATCTTCTTCCACTGTTCTGGCATTTTCATTATCTTCGGAGTGTTGTTCTCTCTCTCTCTCTCTCTCTCTCTCTCTCCTGCAACTTCTTGCAGAATACGCTCTCGTATTGCCAATGGTACCAGGTTATTTCGCACAATTGACGCTCTTTGACTAGCTAGACCCTGTTCAGTAACAGGTAGATTATGAAACTGCTGTACGAACTGCGAATGGATGAGCTCCCTATCGCAGGTCAATTCTATTTCGCAGCGGGTCACTCTATAATAAGTGCGCAGTAGGAATTGGTTCATTTCCACATTCCATTGTATCCGCTGTCTATGCACTCCTCCTCTGGTGGTCAATGGCTGTGTTGCCGCTGAAGCCATGTTGGTCAATGGCTGTGTTGCCGCTTTCGAGCATTTTACTCTTGATGGTGGTTGTCTCTTAAGTCAATTCGTTCTGATTCTTCCGATGGTTCGTAGCACAAGTCATCATAATGGGCCTGTCGTCTTTCCTCATCTGGAGCAACATCATTACCAGATGAGGCCGAGGCTTCCTTATACCTAGTGGCTGCTTTCCAAAGCTTCTCTGAGTGGCGGGGTGCAAACCCGAGAACCAGGTTCCCTCTTGTTTCGGAATAAGGGTGAAAAAGAGGGGAAAAGTCCCTGTGGATTGCGTTTTATTGCTACAGCCAGAGTTTTTTTGTTGGGGTTTTATCCCTCAGGGTAGACTGCTCGTGGGTGCGACTTCTCCCTCGCTAGATCTTCGCCTGTGACCCTAGGCAGGGGCCCTTGCTGGGTACTGATAGCCGGAGCCAGCTGAGCCCAGGTTGTTTAATAGAGGTATGCTTCTCTGAAGACTCGTCCGCGCCAGGAACCGTTGGAATCCATGGATCCTCTTCCGCCTCTTGGCCCGTTGATCTTCACCGAGGTCATTTAGCATCCACATTATCTATATGGAAGGTCCCAGGGGGCATGGCGGGAACGTGGACATGGATCACCCCCCTTATTATTATTATTATTATTATTATTATTATTATTATCATCCCTCTATATCATGACTAAAGATGTTATGCGTCGGCTAATTGTAAAATCTACTCCATGTTGCAACCAGCTACCTAAGGAGCAGATCTAGGGGCTGTCGGTGCCTCTACAATACTTTGCGCAAAATGTGCGCTGTTCCAAATAAAGCGATTTCTTGCACTTCTCAGTATTTTGAATTACCTGGGAGTTGAGACAAGTTCTTACACAAATTTTGCGGAACAAATCACAGAGCTCCGATAACTATCGGACGACCTGTGCTTACACGCCAAAACATTCGGCTGATCTCGATTTCCAAACTCTTCTATTTAAGACGTTTCTCTGCCGCCTTGGTAACGAAGTTTTGATCGCAAGGTACAGCAACATCGACAAGTAAACACGATTTGTTCTCCAAATCCCGGATAACTATGTCCGGTTTGTTTGCCGCTATCGTGCGATCAGTTTGAATTTGTTGGTCGTACAATATAGTACACAATCCAACAGAAGTCTCCAGTTTTGGTGAGTGGTGAGTACCACTTGGGGCATGTGTTTGGAACTTCGAGGGCGGTACAGATCTGCCAGTGGAGGTAGCTACACATCATGTCGTGTCTTTTCAAGTATTTCTGTCTTTGCAAGGATTATACCAGCTGAGACAATATGGTCAATGGTTTCTATGTGTTCCTGGCAAATGCAGTATTTATCATCTTGGGAAATTTTGAGAACCGCTTCATCATAATGTCGTGTTCTCAAGGCCTGATCTTGGGTAGCTATCACAAGTGCTTCGGATTCTGGCTTCATTCTTCACCTTTTAAGCCACATAAATGACTGATCTTTATTGATCTGCACCTTTTCCATTCTTTTTAGGTATTGTCCGTGAAGTGGTTTGTCTCTCCACGGTTTCTTTAACCTTTTCTGTGCCTCAAATTTCATGTTAAGTAGCATCAGAAGTTCAGTGTCTCTGTCATTCTGGGTGTCTTGCATGGTCTTGTTCGCAATGCTTCTTGCTACACTTACAATGCCTCTGTTTCCCATTCTTCGGTCAGATTTCATGACCTGCCTCATTAGTGGGTCATCTTGATGGCTGACTACATACTTTCCCATCCGGTTATTGCATTGTGCCAGGAGGCTTCAATTTGTCTCAGGCCTCTTCCTCCTTCCTTACGTGAAACATAAAGTCTATGTACATCAGCTCGGGGGTGGGCGACATGATGCATTGTAAGCAGTTTTCTGGTTTTTCGATCCATGATGCGAATTTCCTGTTCAATCCAGTCTACTAGTCCGAAACTGTATTCGGCTACAGGCACCGCCAAACTACCTATTGCTGATATTTTATTCCTTGAGTTCAGAGCGGACTGCAGGACAAGTCTCACTCTTCTATAATACTCCCTGCGAATTCTCTCTTTCATTGTGTCGTTCGAGATGGTCTCACATTCTTCAATGCCCAGATATTTGTAAGTTTTACCTGGCTCAAGATCTTGAATCATGTTATAGATTAGTTTATTGAATGTCTTGTATACATTGTGGTATGGTTTTTGTGTTGTAGAAACGAATGTATCCATCATTGGGAGTAACTATGTACAAGGACTTTCACTTTTTTCTGGAGTTCCTAACCAGATGAATAAATGCCATGTGTTGAATTGGAACGTCTGCGTATTATTCAAATATTATCCGTAAATGGTACGAATACCTAAGACAACGAGTAACAATCTGGTAGCAGAGCGTGGTTGCCTCTTCGTTTGATAAAATCATCGCAAGAATCATGACTGATGCTTCATCGCAAGAATCATGGCTTCATCGTTTGCAAGGATCGAGTTGCTGACGGATCAAAACTACGACTTGTGGAAAATAAAGGTCAGTGCTTTAATTAAGTCTAGACATCTGTTCGATGAAGTAATAGTTCGAGACGAACCACGAAAGGTTGAAGGTAACGAAGAAAGTGTTAAAAATTGGGAAACTTGGTCGAAGAAAAATGATGAAGTAATGGGCATTATAATTTTGACTCTCTCTAATGAACAAATTTTGGCTAGTAGAGGAGTCAATAATGCAAAAGAACTGTGGGATTTGTTAAAACGTCGTCATGAAGGAATTAATAAAAACAGATTAGTTAATTTAAAATTAAATTAGCTAAATTGGAACTAATGAACAAAGAGTCAATAGACGATTTTTTAACAAGAGCGAGAGGTATAATATGTGAATTACATGAATTGGGTGCTAAAATAGAAGAAGAAGAATTGATTCAATATGTTCTTAATGGGTTACCAAGAAATTATAATGAGGTAGCAACGGCATTATTGGCGAATCAACATCTCACGTATGAACACATGCGCGAGAATCTTCTGCGTTTCGAAAGGAGGCAAAACTTATTTAATAGCGAAAAAGAAAATAACGCCTATAAAGTTAGGGAAACGAAAAAGTTGGCGTGCTACTTCTGCGGCAAATTAGGTCATATAGCTCGAAACTGCTGGCATAAAAAGGGAAATAGAGACAATGTTACTTACCGCAAGAATGATTCAAAACACGAATTTAATAAGACAGATAAAAAACTTACGGATGTCGATAACTGTAATGATTTAAAATCTCGAAAATTGAATTCTAAAAGGTATTGGGAAAAAGAACGAGTGTTAGTGGCCAATGAAACAAGAATTGAAGATGATGATAGACGAAAGAAAGTGTGGTATCTTGATTCGGGTTGCACGACACACATGACGTCAGAAATTGATTTATTTCGGGATCCGATACGTGCGAAGATCGAAATTGAAACGGCAGAATCTGGTGAGAAAAATATATTCAGATTTTGTTGGAAAAGTTAAGGGATATTGTGATAATGAATTGGGGAATATATCTGAAATCGTCATGGAAAGGGTTTTGCATGTTCCACATTTGAATACTAATCTACTGTCGGCGGCAAGTATGGTAAAAAGAAACAAGAAAATCGTACTTGACAATAAGGGTGTGAGAATATATGATACTTACAATGATCTCGTAGCGAATGGAACGTTTGATGGGAACAATTTTATATTTGAGATGACTGTAGAAACTGGAAATAACATTAATGAAAATAACATAGGAGATAATGGTTCGAAATCTGCTGATGTATTATGTTTCAAATGTGAAAATGTCGTAAATCTGTGGCACAGGCGGTTTTGCCATATGAATCGCAGTTATCTGGAAGAATTATGGAAGAAACAAATGGTTAGGGGCTTGAGTGACTTTGATGTCGAAAAAGATGATTGTGAAGCTTGTATACTTGGTAAATTTACTCGCGCTTCACATTAGAGTATTCATGGGGAAACCACGAAACAAATATTAGAGAGATTGCATGTAGACTTGCTTGGCCCAATGCCTGTTAAGACAATTGGAGGGAACAGATATATTTTGACTATTGTGGATGAGTACAGCAGACGATATTTTATTGAATTATTGAAGCATAAATCTGATTGTACTGAAAAATTAAAGAATTTGTGACAAGAAGGGAAACTGAAACAGGTCTCAAAGTGAAAAACATAAGATCTGACAACGGGGGCGAATTCACAGGATCGGAATTAATTCATTTCTACGCAAAAAGGGTATAAAGCACGAAAGAACAACACCCTACAGTCCTCAAAGCAACGGGATTGCTGAAAGAGCAAATCGCACTATTTTAGATATGACCAGAACGATTTTGATCGATTCGGGGCTACCAGCTAATTTTTGGGGAGAAGCGGCACAAACAGCAGTATACGTTCGTAATATTACGCCGAATTCACAAGACAAAGAGAAAGTTCCAATGGAAATTTGGTCAGAACGAAAACCAAACGTACAACATTTGCGAATATTTGGTGCAAAGGCTTTTTACGGAAACGTTGATGTTGGAAAAAATAAACTGAGTTCAAGAAGTAAGCCCGGTATCTTCGTGGGATACGCAAAAAACAGAAGAGCCTATAGGATTTTCGACCCAAAGCAAAGTTGTATTATTGAAACGAGAGATGTTCACTTCTTGGAACATGTTATGGGTAGTAAAGACATGCAACGGATAAATAAAGATAAATTGCGTGAATTCGATTATGATCGCATAACAAGTTATCAAATAAATGAAGATGAAGTTGATTCCAATAGCGATGCTTTTGTACACGTGGAAATTGGAAAAACATCTATAAATTCCGTTGGAAATGAAATAGGCGAAAGAGAACAATTGTACAATCATTTGACAGTTGAACCTGAAATTCAAAATTTACGAAATGAAGTGAATACTAATGAATTACGAAGGTCTTCCAGGTTGAGAACTCCCGTCATCAGGTATCAAGCGGCTGCCAGAATTGCTGGTGGTGAATTGGAGGAAAATTTACCTAAAACGTTCTATGAAGCTATGAATTGCATGGACAATTCTAATTGGAAGAGAGCAATCGAAAAGGAACTCGAATGTTTACAACGTTACGAAACGTGGGATTTAGTAGATCGTGATCAGATAGGAAACATGAAGATATTGAGAAGCAAATGGATTTTCAAGAAAAAAATCGACCAAGAGAATATTAGATACAAAGCGCGTTTAGTAGTTGATGGATCAAATCAAGAATGTGGTGTTGACTATGAAAGTGCTTACAGTCCAGTCATGAAATATGAAACGCTGAGAGTACTTTTATCTATTGCGGCTACTAATAACTTTGTAATAAATACGTAGATGTCGAAACGGCGTACCTCAACGGAACGTGGAAAGAGATGTATATATGCAATTACCACAAGGATTACAGAATGCGAAAATAAAGTACTAAAATTGAAGAAAAGTTTGTATGGGCTCCCGGAGGCAGGCAGATGCTGGTATATTAAGTTGTGTAATATATTGAAAGATTGCGGTATGATGCCGTGTAAGTGCGATCCATGTGTTTTTAAAAGGGGAAGAGATGAAGATTTCTTGATATTTACCTTTACGTCGATGACTGTTTAATTATTGGCAAGAATGTGAATCTGGTCAACGAATTAATTAATCAGTTGAAACATTATATCACCATTAAAGAAATAAGTGATCAGGATAAAGTGACATTTCTAGGGATTCGAATAATAAAAGACGAGGAGGGTTTTACACTCGATCAAGAAGATTTCGTAAAGGAAGTGTTAAATAAATTCAAAATGATTGATTGTCATCCTGTGGGCACTCCAGGAGTTGCAAGTGTGAATCTCTATGATTTTGAAAATATAGAAAAGACCAACCCGAAAATTTATCAAGAAATGTTAGGCAATATAGGGTACTTGGTCACTGCGACCAGACCGGATCTTGCATTCACATATAGTAAACTTTCTCAATTTTCAACCGACCCACGAATCAATCACTTCCAAGCACTTAAGCGCGTTTTTAGATATTTACAAAGTACGAAAAATGTCAAACTGAGGATTAATAAGGACAATGGTTATTTAAGGATATTCACAGACGCAAGTTGGTGTGTGACCAAAGACAGCAGGTCTTTCGCAGGGTATAATGTTAAAATCGGAAACAATCTGATAAGTTGGAAAAGCAAGAAAGAAAAATTGGTAGCGCTCTCATCGATGGAAGCAGAATTTATAGCATTATGTGAATCTGTTTGTGAAGGAAAGTGGTTAAAGGAGCTAATTAGAGAAATTGGTTTCGATAAGATTATCAAAAAGCCGACTATAGTATACACTGACAGCAAGTCAATTATTGATTGGAGCAAAGAATTTAACATAACAGCGAGAAATAACCATATGATGCGAAAAATTAATTTTATAAGAGAGGATATAGAATCTCAAGAAACAGAGTTGGTTTATTGCAATCACAAAACTTAGACGCTGATATGTTGACGAAGGATGTGGATAAGAGTACGTTAATTAAACATATGATGTCTATGGGAATAACGTGATTAGAAATTTCGTGTTCACAGGGTACTCCCGTGTCACACGAAAGGGGGGA
Organism: Acheta domesticus; assembly: GCA_031308135.1. Taxonomy (NCBI): domain Eukaryota; kingdom Metazoa; phylum Arthropoda; class Insecta; order Orthoptera; family Gryllidae; genus Acheta; species Acheta domesticus. Next base: position 159,930,743 of record JAHLJT010009436.1, read on the forward strand.
ATTGTTATAGATTAGTTTATTGAATGTCTTGTATACATTGTGGTATGGTTTTTGTGTTGTAGAAACGAATGTATCCATCATTGGGAGTAACTATGTACAAGGACTTTCACTTTTTTCTGGAGTTCCTAACCAGATGAATAAATGCCATGTGTTGAATTGGACGTCTGCGTATTATTCAAATATTATCCGTAATTGGTACGAATACCTAAGACAACGAGTAACAAATCACAGTGTGCGTATCCACTTCAATGCTCTCTGACGTTGTTAGTTTGTCTCTTTTTAAATTGGTTTTTGCACACTTGTCAAGACCGAACTTCATGCAGATGTCATTGCTAAAGTCATTCACGACAGACAGCATTTGGGAGAGAATCGCTTCGTTCTTAGGAAAAACTTTAAGATCATCCATGTAAAACAAATGTGATACTGGCCATTCATCACCGTGGAGCTTGTAACGAAAGTCAGCTTGCGACAACTGTCTAGATAGTGGGATGAAACTAATGCAAAACAGCAGAGGGGATAATGAATCTCCTTGAAAAATACCCCTGTTGATCTGAATACTTCTGGTTTCTACTGCTTGGTTTCCGCTGTGTATTAGTAACCTGGTCCTCCACGACTTCATACTAGCCTTGCAAAATTCAATAAGTGTGGGATGAAATCGATAGTTCTCCACGGTCTTCAAAATCCAGTCGTGTGGTACACTATCAAAGGCCTTTTGGTAGTCAATCCAAGCCATGCTCAAATTACGTTTTCGTTTCTTTACATCATTCAAGATGACTTTATTCAGTGGCAAGATTTCCTTACAGACATAAGAGCCTTTACGAAATCCTTTTTGTTCATTATTATTATTATTATTATTATTATTATTATATTATTATTATTAGCCTATACAATCCCATGTAGGGCTGAGGCCTCCTGATTTCTCAGGGAAGCTTTGTACTGTCAGCTAGTTGTGGCCTTGTACATAGCTAGTTCGCTTTCTGGTAATACACTTGTGGTAATGTTCAACGTCATTAGTTAACTGACTTAGTTGACTATTCTTACTATGCTTGTTATTGACAATTTTCATTTGTATAGCTACTTTAACTGATTGTACATTGATACCGTTATGCATTTCGTTTGTTATTAACACTTTTGTTAATCACTTATTTTTTCCACTGTTTCTGACACTTTTTTTCACTTATTTGGTTATACACTTTTCACTTCATTGTTATTCTTTGTCTATTTTTGCAGGAGCAGGAAGATATTCATGTTAGGCTTCACCTCCAAGTTGACCTATTTTGGGCCAGCCTCGTCCACTTATTGCCGATTTCCTCCCCGAAGCCGTCCGACTATCGTTTGTGTTGCCTTCCAGGGAGTCGCCAACCAATTCTTGGTTCCCATATTGTTGTTGTGTGTGACCATCTTTGGTCGTTGTGTCTTACAATACGTCCGCCCCATTTCCATTTCAGTGTTTCAGCTTCTTCAGGTGAATCTTTTATTTTGGTTTTGCCCCTTATTTCTACGCGCGTTATGTGGTCTTTAAGGGAGATATTGAGAATTTTTCTATCTTGTTTTGGCACCTTGATATTTTTAGTTTTTGAGTTGAGGTTAAGGACGAAGTCTGGCATCCGTAAGTTTGTGTTGGTAATAGACAAGGGTCTATTACTTCTCTCTTATTTTTAATCCTATATGTTTGTCTAGTAGGATGAAGGAAAGCCTCCAGAATTTTTGCCAGGTGAGGGTAATTCTTCTGTCAATTTCGTGGTTAAGTCTTTTGTTGAACGATATCAGTTGTCCCAGGTAAGTATATTCTTGTACGTATTCTGTTTATCATCAATTTTTATAAGGATTTCCTTATGGTTTGTCATTAATTTTGTTTTACTTAAGTTTAGATGGAGCCCTACTTTTCTGCTTTCTTATGTAGTTTGTCTAACATTTTTTTGTAGTTTTTGTTGAGAGGTCGCTAGTATAATGATGTCGTCGGCAAATTTGAGGTTGTTTAGTCTTCTTCCGTTTATTCGCAGTCCCTCGTTCTCCCATTTCAGCGTTCTAAAAACATCTTCGAGTAAACTGATGAACATTTTGGATAATAGAGGTTCTCCTAGTTTTACACCCTTTTTTATTTGGAATACGTCTCCTTCAATGTCAGTCTTGATCTTAGCTGTGCTGTTTTTGTACAATTTCTTCAAAATTCTTATGTATTTGGGAGGAACGGCTTGAGTTTGCAATGCTTTAAATGTTGGTGTGTTCAACACTGTCAAATGCTTTGGAAAAAATCATTCAGCTATTTACTATTGTACATATGTTGAAATTTCAGACTTTTTATATTGGAAACAACGGAAATTGTTTGATTTCGTATTTCCAAGTCATTATAACTGTACGTATAGTGCAAGATTTTTATCATGGACGGCGGTTGTGATCTTCTCCCGTTGGATAATGAGATTCGGCGCCGACCTACACGTCAGCATGCTGTGTTTTCCGGATCCAAGTATCTTTCACCAGCGGAGAACCGCTCCGGAGATGTGTGGTAGTGTAGTGCATGAAAAAGTAAGTAAAGGGTGAGGATGGGACAAGGAAGGGGAAAAAAGATCTCGCGCGGACAGTTTCCGGAAAATTACCAATCAAAGCAGTCAGCAGCTAAAATTCTCCTCCACACAGCGGGGCAATTTAGCACCATAGCTAATACATCAATTGGTTGTGTAATTAGAGTGGAGAATTCTGTCTCTGTCGGGACTCGAACCCTAGGGCTTCTCGGTCAGAAGTATTGTAGTGACACCAACTGATGCCCTGAGCTACCTCAGCCGGTGGTTGCCATTCGAGGTTCGAAAGGGTGAAATTACGTCCACAGTTCGTATGAGGGGAGTTTCTGGCGTATTCCCATGATTTTTGCTGCACCCTTTGTATTTTATTCGGATATGTTAGTTAATAACATTGTCGCTGATTGTGTTTCAGTAAATTCACGTTACTCCTGAAACTGGCGGTGCAAACATTTTCGCAGTTCGTATCACCATACAAAGGGCGCCGAGTGCTCGTCCAAGAAGTATCGCACGTGCATTTTGAAGCGGAGGCATACTTACGAAATGTGAGGAATCTCCTGACGTGCCTGGACGACACTCTACGTCCTCAGGTAATGTAGAAAAACTGCACGTACTACATAGTGAGTAAATACGAGTCTTCTTCTCGATCTTTCTTTGCTTGCCGTACCACTCGGTTATCTTTCAGTCACACAGAAAAAACCGTTAAGAACGTAATTACCTGCAACTTGATCTAGCACAGGAGTGTATACTCAGACCCACGTAGTGTGAGCCATCTGTAATGTACCCCAGAGATATATCTGAAAATTACTCTAAACATTAATAAACCTATGTCTCAAGTTAGGAATAGCCATCTGGAATTTTCCGCTTTATTTACTTTATTTACTCTAAATAAACTAAACCTCCTGAAATGTATTTATATTATCTGGGATATTCCCGCTCCCCTTCCTAACGTAAAGAATGTTACTTTATTCAACAAGCAAATTTCTAAAATTTCGCCTACCCAAGCTTGCCCAGTTTTTACCCTCATTATTTAGCAAGGGGATTGTTGCGGGTCACAGAAAATTTGTTTCATGGGTCAACTTGTCCACACGGAATCATATGCGCGAAAGTTTTACGTACAGAATATTTTCTTTTCTCGTTCATTTAAATTACTGGAATAATAAAAACTAGTGGTGCTACAGACTTTCCCTAATTAGTTTTAGTATTAATATTAGAAATTACCACGTTTTATCCCTTACCGACGTTTGTTTTTTTCAGGTTTAGCTGTATATTTAAATTCCATTTTTCTGCGGCGGATCAATAAAAAATATATTACTGTATTTGAATGTACTATTATACTACTACTAAGTAGTACTAAAATACTATTGTATCCATATTTTTATTTATTTATTTACGTCAACAACAGTTAAAAACTGTGTTTGACGAACTATGGGGAGAAGTGAAATTGGTGCACGTTTTCATAATTCTGTGATCTCTATCCTAAACCATATTCTAGTCGAATTTTGAATACAAAAAAAACGTTTTTTTTTCAAGTTTTGTTGACAAAATATTCTCTCCTATATAATACAATATATTTTCAAAGGAAAATTAGCTATAAATTTCTGCCCTTAACCCTCATGTTCTTCATGAAAGAATAATACTTTTTGCCGCGAAAATATGGAAAACGATAATTTGAATAACTATATTTCCTACAGAAATTCAGAAGACGTGCACAAAGAATGAATTTACATTTATATCCAGAAGCAAAACAAAGGACCATCTCAGCATTTGCTTAAAGGATCAGGGAAACTGGACGAAAAACCTGATCGAGATGAGGGCCATCAACCCAGAAACTGTGGTACAATACTTGTTACAGGTTCTTTAGAATTATACAGTCCAAATGATATATAATTACATTAACTATCATTGTTAAAATTAATGTTACTTTCCTTTTTGATGCTCGGTATAGTCTCGAATTGTATAGAAACAGTTATGCAGCAGAAAAGATTTTACTTGGGACTTAAGCTTTTCTATCGAAATTGATCGTTTAATGTCATCTGGCAAAGTGTTGTAGAGCAATGTACATGAATTGTATGTGACTTTTTTGTAGTGATTTTCGATAAAAAATATTTAATTAATTAATTTTTTAATAATTTAAAAATTTAAATTATTTTCTATACACAAGTTTAAATACAAGTACAATATTTTCTGTTGAATTACTGTCTCCGTACATTTCGAAACTACGAGTATACTGACCATCAAAAAGAGAAATAATATTTATTTTAACAATGATACACAATGCATTACTTTATATTTGTATTTTAAAAAACTTAATATGCCTTTAATAAATAATGTTTTTCAGCTTCTGGGTCACTAACCCCCATCTCGATCATGTTTTGTCCAATTTCCCTGATCCATTAAGTACGTAAATTCTGAGATGGACCCCTTTTTTTGCTTCTGGACTTAAATGTAGCTTCACTACGCTCGCGTATTTTTGAGATCTGCATTTGGTAGTTGTGGTAGGTAGGAGTACACTTGTGGATATGGGTTACAATTTTGTTAGCAATACTAAAAATTAAAATTTGTAGCTCGTTCACAGATACAAATTAGTTTTCCAAAACTCGGGAGCAACAATGTCTAATTTTCAAATGTTGCAAATCGCCCTTTATGGGTACTTTTATTCATCATTCTACTATTTACGATTAAAGGGTGGGGAAGAGATTCTGAAGCTGAAAAGAACATGCGCAGTTTGTACTACTAAGATTACGTCATATACAGCTTTTACTTTGACGAAAATAAATCAAATAAAATACATACGTCATCTGTGTGTGCAGGTTTCAATTCTGCTGTTAGTCGATCTACCTCCCCCATGGAGCACGTCAGCCTCGGTGCACGCAGCAAACCTACCACTGACAAACCTACAAATACTACGTACTCGTGCAAGTATTCACATCGTGACAGTTGCTCCTGGAATGATGGATGTTGAGTCACTCATTCGTATCATATGGACTTTTCCATCAATTAACCCTTTAGGTGTTTTCATGATAGTGCATTTGAACAATCGCAATCTAGAAAAGTGTACGAAAGATATCAGCAAACATCTCTTTCTATTGCTCGGCACAAATGATTTGATTCACCTGATTCTAGGTAGAGACCCGTATGTGGCTTTTGCTGGCACCTACGATCCGATACGGAAAGACTGGCAATTTCTATGGCAGCGTCTTACAGATTTTTGTGGAAATCAACTTGACGGACCCACCAGAAAATTGCAGCAGAACATCGGATTGGAAAATTTGAAAAAAAATTACATTCAATTTCCTCGTTCGCGAACAAAATATGTGGAATAACAGAAGAGGCGAAACACAATTTGGAGGTCGTGATTATGAATTTGCTCGTCTGCTCATGGAATTTGGTATGCAGTGGATAACGTACTCGTTTGAGCAATTAAGGGATGTTCTGGAGGCGGAGTTAATCTTGACTAATGTGCCTTGGGGCAGTCTCGTGGACACCAAAGCCTCAACTTTGACAGAACATACTGTATTTATAGCACAGGTAAAATTACATGCACATAATTAAAAAAAGAATGACGGCAGGATAAGCATTCTTTCTATTTTTGGAATTGGTCGGTCACCACATTAAATTGGTCGGTTTTCACCACATTAAATTGATTAACTGATATTTCCGGACACATTAACTGCCGTCAGTTGTGGTGTTGATACATTTAGTGAATTTCATATCCCAAGAGGTGACGGGTTTCTTTTCCCGCCGAATGGTGAAATCCGCCGCCTACCTGCATGCGGGCTTTCCCTCTCCACATATCTCTTCCCACGATGATACTGCTCCAGCCGCGACAAGCTCTAAGCGCCTTGGTCTCCCGAAATGTTTGGTAGAGTAGTGCAAGTAAGTGCGTGTGCAAGGGGATAGGCAAGGAAAAGAATAAGGAATGGAAGATCACGCGCGGTTCGTGGCCCGTTTGTTAGGCTATTGCTCCAGCATTCGCCTGGTGTTAATCGGAGAAATCTCGGAGAACTACCGATCAGAGCAGCAGGCCGCAAGCATTCTCCTCCACACCGCAACTGAATTCGACCCAGATAATATCTACGTACATAGCAGCAGAACTCGACCTACCTAGCTAATGTCGAAAAATGTGCCACCGCCGGAACTTGCACCCTAGGATTTTACGGCCAGAATTTGTGCAGTATCACTGGTAATGTGAGCTCTGAGCTATCTCAGCACGTGTCATATTCAAGCGCAGATTGTCGAAAGAGATCAACGCTACGAACTATAGTCAAACACGTCCAAAGCGGAAACCTGCCATCCGTGCAAAAAATCTTAGAAGAGAACGAATTTATAGGTGAAACTGACCATCTACAATCCGGAAATCCGTCTGACAGGCAATGAAGTGTTCCTTAGAGAACGTATAGTGATGATTACCTAAGAAGGAAATTTATTTTTAAATGTTCGGTACTGTCTTTGGAATGGCATAATGCAAAGGGTCACGATCTAAGACAACGGAGTGATTCATTCTGTCTTGTCATTCTAGAGTAGTATATTTCAGTGTGCTGAATTTATTTGTAAAATCAGAGTAAATACTTGACATACATTATCCGTGTTTTGCTATTGATTTTTTAATTCCTGCAATATTTTCATTCATTAATTATGCTTTATTTTTATTATTTGTTTTATTAACAAAATTATGTCGAAAATACTGTACTTAAGTTGGATGATCAAATTTTGACAACGCTCTATAAGACGGAAACCTGACAAGTCGGACATTTCTTAAGGAAATGTGAGGTTCCGTCTTAGACAGTTTTACTGTAGTTAGAATCAAAGTACTGACGTAGCATGAGGAGTGCAAGGAGTACTGTCTCAATCGTCAAAGACCCACAGATACGTCATCGATACACCGTCGACTGCTTCATCTTATGAGAAATTTTAGACTTTCTCAACAATTAAAACAACAATTTAATAAGAAAATTTCCATCTTGCAGGTCTACAACTTACATCAAGTCCTTTCAACTTTTACAAACGCCAAGATGTTATCTCTTGTAATACAAATCATGCATACTTTTGCATAACCCCACAATTAGAGAAACCGAGAAACCTTCGATCTAGTCTCCAACTTTCTCAAAACGCGTTCTGCTTGTTTTCAGAGTCTTCTCCCGTTGTCAGATAGAGACAAATGACAATAACAACCCGCTACGTTACTCACTGTCCTCCCTCTGAAGGAAAATAGTCGTAAACCCAGAGGTCCTAGAGTTCGATTGTTCGACTCCCGACAGTAACGAATTTACGACACTAGCTAGACAGCTAGGTTGAATTCAGTCTCTATCTGGAGAATTATTGCGGCCAGCGGCTCTGTTAGGTGGTTCTCCGCGATTTCTCCGATCAATACCATGCGAACGCCGGAGCAGTAGCCACAGAGAGCGCGCCATCTTCCTTTTTCGTACTTGTCCCCTCTCTCCTTACACACGCATCCACGCACAAGCAATACACAAACACACACACACCAGGAGTTTAGAGCGTGTCTTCTTGGCTGCCCGGGTGATGTCATGTCGTTGGCCGAGAGGTCGGCGTTTCGCCTGTCGTGTTGCATGCTTTTTAGGCAAGAGACGACATGACAGACAAAACGTGGGCCTTTCAGCCGACGACCGGCATTACCCAAACAGCCAAGAAGACATGGAATCGAGCCGCGGAAGTTTACGTGTACATAAGTTTAGAGCTTGTCTCGTACGGTGGGCACGACGCGTGAAGACACCTGGAGAAATGCATCCCGCCTACCTACGTGTGGGTCGGCGCCGGATCTTACGTTCTAGTGGACGACGAACACCCCATATACAGAGATATTATATGCACGCGGTGGATATTGTAGTTAACACTATGTAATCAATGAATCCTCTGCAAGAATGATTATCCTTTCTAATGTTTTCCTAGGCTAACGACCACCTGGTGGTGCGCCGGGCTCAGCGTATGCCCTTTGGTTTGGTGCTATTGCTGCCCTTCGATTGGCAAACCTGGAGCTCGCTTCTGGGGATGATGGTGCAATTTGTACTTGCGTGGGCACTGGTGCAAAATCGTCGATTTCAAATGTCAATCATCGTTTCCTCGGTTTTCGACATTTTGGAGATTATGCTAACCGGAAGTTCCTCAAGGTCAGCTATTTGGTACTCTCAGAGAACAATAGCAATGTGCGCACTATTATTGCATATGATAGTCGGAAACACATACACAGGACTTTTGCTTGGCTTTCTAAGATCTCCTCATTTTAAGGACCTGGTTTCCGTCAAGGACGTTGTGGCAGCGACTGACAGACTCTATGCCACTGGACCCTACATAACTAATATTTATAAAGGTAAAATCGGTAATTTAGGGAAACTAAGAGACAATTGTATATACATAAAAAACATTAGTGACAGGGATATCTGCGTTCGAGACATAGTTGAGACAGGGAAGGCTGCAACTTGTATGGACGAAAGCATTTATTCAGCCGTTTCTCGCTATAGAAAATATACATTGCAGGGTCGAAAACTGCTGCACATAGTCAAAGAACCTCTACAATCTCCTTGTTACAAAACTTTTTTAGTCTGTCGGAATCACATTATTCTTCACATTTTGAAAACTTATCCGTCGTCTGTGGCAGTCAGGATTGTTCGAACACTGGGACGCTATGCTCTCGTACAGTATGGATCTAGACGGGCAGATTGACACAACTCACTTGAGAGCGGATGATGGTCCTAAGCTGAGGATGAACCAATTGTCAGGGCCTTTTTTCCTGTACGTCGGGGGCTTGTGTCTGGCTGCCTTTGCGTTCCTATTGGAGCAGATTCGAGGACGTGAGTGGGCTGCACATGTAGTTCGCGGCTACAGGTTTTTGTTTGTGTGGGTCGAATAAAATGTACTTTGTACACCTAGACGAAATGGCCTTGAATTTGAAATTCACCAGCACGTTTAGTTGCTCGGGACCTTCCTAGAGACGAGATCCCGAGCAACTAAATGTGCTGGTGAATTTCAAATTCAAGGCCATTTCGTCTAGGTGTACAAAGTTACATTTTATTCAACTGGAATTATTCATTTATCTTGTAATATATTTTGCATTAGTCTCAATTTTCCACATAAAATCAATGATTTTCGAGCAATTTATGGACTGGACAAACAAGACTGTTACCAAATATACTTTACTCATTACAAATGGCACAGTATTTGGTGCGAAAACTAAATATTTTCATGCAAATATCAACTTAAAGACAAGTATAACCCCTTTGCAACAGCTATATCAATCTGAAAAATCAACACATGCAAGATTGCTATCATACCAAACTTCAGTAAAAATTGCAACTTTTAGATTTAACTCGAAGTATTTTTCAAAAATTGAAAACTTACGAAACAAGAAGCGAACAAACTCTCTGTTTCCATCGCAGTGTTGTCAAAACTACGTGAATATTCTACAACTCCTACGTTACAAAAGTTACAAATACAAAAGTTTTGTAAACTTGTATTGGAAAAATAAGCCTGATACCATACAACTATATCAAGTCACAACAATGACACATAATCCACAGAAATTCGCGGACAGTGGAACGGAATTCAATTGTTGCATTCCTTGCGTTGTCGGTACTCCCTTAAAGAGCTAGCAATTTTATTTCCAATATTTGAAAATAAATTGTTTATTCAAAGATAATGATGTAAATGTATATCAAAAGGTCGAATGTAAAAACGAACAAAGAAATAATATACAAAATTGCAAATTCTAATTTACGAGGCATCCTCTGTTTGAGGCGCAGTAAATTTGCAGTGGGCTCTTATGTTTGTCACGATATTATAGAAAAACTACTCGTATTTTCAAAAATTAAGCACGATCTTATTTGAAGATGTATTTTTGATAAATACATTTCATAGAGAAAACCAACTACCATCTATCGCCGCCCAAAGTACATTTTTGTGACATTTTCTTTCGGTTTCCTAATGGTAGAATGGAAATATTCATTTTAGAATATTTAAGAGCACAAAAACCTCATCCTAAATGGCAATTTTTTTTAAAAAAATTGTAGCCGTTTTTAAGAAAATGGCGTTTAATCACTACTAAAAACGCAAATTTGAAGCTCTCACAGAAAATGTTTGAGTTTTCAAAAAACTTCATTTGAAGCACTTACATTCACAAATATAATAATGTTTACAAATTGCTGGTAATGTGAATATTAAAGATTTGAGAAACCTTTCAAAAAGATTACATTTGTGTAATTTTTAAAAAAACGAAAAATACCCCCAAAATGAACTTTACGTCATATTAAAGAGTGAAATTAGCACTATCCGTTCGAAAAGTCTGAAGAAAAAATTTGGAGCCATTTATGGGAAAATGGCGTTGGAGCGTTTCTGAAAATGCGGAATTTTGAGCTAGTTTTCACAGAAAATAGTTGAGTTTTCGAGAAACGACATTCCAAAATTTTCTCAAAAACGGCTGCAATATTTTTCTTTACATTTCTTGTAAGAATAGATTAAAATACATTTATAAAAGTGGCATAGGTCCTAATTTCACGGTTAACTCTGTATTTCGAAAATTGCAAAAGTTTGGATTTTTTCGGCCTTTTCCAACAACTACAAATTAAAGATAGATTTTTCCTTCAAATAACATTTCTTCTCCATAGTGATTTCTTTCATTAAGGTCATGCATATTGTTTTGAAAATTTTAGTGGTTTTGCGCAACATTGCGTGCAATATATGCAATTAAAAAATTACAAAAACAAGATTTTCTCAAAAACGACTCCAATTTTTTTTAACTTTTGGTAAGGATAGTGCCTAATCCAAAATGCACTCTATGAGATGACATAAACTCCAGCCTAATGTTCTCTATGATATGACATAAACGCCATACTGCTCTATTCTTTGTTTTTTTCAAAAATTACTTTAATTCTTTTACTTGTCTCTCGCGTCGTTAATATTTACATTAGCGGCGATTTTTTTCACATTATTATATTTATGAGTACATGTGCTCTAAATAATGTCAAGTACATTTTGTTGAAAACTCAACCGTTTTCCAGGGCCGTAGCCAGGATTATTTCTCGCGAGGGGTTTCCAAAATTTAAAAAATGGATAGTACGAAATTTATTATATCTTTATCGGGTTTGTTTAAAGGAGATGCTCTTAAAAAATGAAACACCAACATGATTTTAAACATATTTAAACATTATTTCCACGTAACATTTTTTCGAAAGTTTAAACACACTATTTAATTTATTATTTTCTATTCCAATAATCCAAAATACAGGAAGTGTCAACTACAAAAGCAATTTTCTGATCTTCTTTCCAGCCATAATGTCAATCACTTTGTCTGCGTCCATTTATGAATTGAAATCATGGCTAGTGCACTAAGTCTGTTATCGCGCATTACACTACGTATAAAACTTTACTCTCTCTTCATTGTAGAAAATGACCTCTCCACACTAACAGTTGATATACTGCCAAGGTAGCTAAGAGTGTAAGTATCTAATGGTACGTAAATATACTGGATCGCAGTTTTCTAAGACTTTCAGCACCTCGAGGTTAGCATCTATGGTGGAATCTTTCTTACACCATAGCTCATACTCAGCTTTTTCTGTTATCAAAGTATGGAGCTAAATTTTCCAACTTGTTCATTTCATGGACGGAAGCGAAGCCTGGAAGAAGCACCTGAAAACTTGGAAGAATATCTTCATTTGAAGTAAATCTGTGTGTTAAATTTTGAATCACACAATCAAGACAAGGGATGAAGACTGCCACTCAGTAATAACTCTCAACCGAATCAATTTGTGAATTTGAGCGCTTTGTTTGCTTCGTTGTAAGTCGTGGAAGTTTCATGTCTGTTTTCAACATGTCATCGGAAAGCTGCGAAGCAGAGTTGAAAATTTTGTCTGCGTCTTTGCGGTGATTTCTTAGTCCCTAGAACCACTTTCGCTTGCTGCAGGGCTGATACTAGACTGAGAGATTTTTCTTGAAGAAGCACAGAAGAAATGTAGTAAAGTGAGACTGAAAAGTTTCTCACAAATGAGAAGGCTAGCCAGAAATTCACTTTTTTCTATAGCTGCCAGTAAAGTTGAGGCCGTTGTAGAAATTGTCCACGTTTCCTAAGAAATTTCTGCCAAACTAATGCAAATACAGTTGAAGAGTTCGACGAATGTTAAGACACTGTCATGTCTTTCGATAAATCTGGTTTCGCAAAGACGGAGAAGTCTTCTTTTCTTACTCTCTGGCGCATATGTAGAAATCACATCCTGAAGAACTTTATTTGCGAATGGCTGATTTCGAAAGAGATTCACTACTTCGTTGACCGTACTAAGGCAATTCTTAACCATAGAAATTGACATTATATTAGATGACGCAAGGTTTAAGCGATGGCTTGCACAATGAACGTATCTTGCATTCGGCTACTGTTGCCTGATTCTAGACTGGACACCACTAATGTGACCTGCCATCACCGTTGCGCATATCCTTGCCCAACACACTTGGACATATCAAGACATAGCTCATCACAGAGCCAAAATTACATTGGTTAGATTTTCAGAAGACTGTCCGTGAATTGGAAGAAATCCTATAAAATCTTCGCGTATTATTGGAGTTTGTAAATATTTTTCTGTGTCTACATATCTAATACAGATCGAAAATTGTCCTCTGCCTCCATCCATGGTTTCGTCAGCAAGCAAAGTAAAACAACTTGTGGTTATCTCTTCAGTAACTATTTGCGAACATATCTGAATTATTTCATTTTGTATATCCGGACTCAAATACGTGACCTTTTTGTGGCTGTTGACGACGTGCTTTCTCAAATCTTCATTGTCATAATTTGCTCTCACTCGCAACAGAGCTCGAAATTTGCCACCTTATTTTGCAAGCTTTTCTAGAACAAGAGGTCCACTGTCACAACATCCTCTGAGAGGTACTTCTTCTGCGCAAAATAGAATTGTTTCTATTATTGGACAAATGGCCGCTCGGTTTTCTTCCTTTTGGCTAGCTCTTTGAGTATCTAACTGAGACGTGATATCTTGACATTTTCCTGCAGACACTTTGAGAAATGCCTCTGCCATCCTAACACAGTGTTTGTGGTATTGCCTACTCATATGCTCTGTGAAAGCTTCCTTTGCTTTTTTCCAGTCTCTGAAGGAGCTGGTGACAAATTTCCCTGGATTTTCATGACCGCCTTTTCCTACTCCTTCATGAAAAACAAACAGCAGATTTTGGAATAAACGCCATCCTCTTCTTTGGAATAACCAAAAAATAGAAATCCAGTTGCGGAATTAGTAATCCACTTTTCTTGCAAACTTCTGTTTTGCTTCTTGCTTGCAATGACCGGAAATACAAAAGGTTGTTTAGGAACCAAAACAGAAATTAGGATTTTCTTTTTCGTGTTATCATCTAAGACTTTCAGTTGATCACCCTTCACATTCCCGATGTCGAAGTAATCATTCCACAATTCTGATGCTCCTTTTGCCATCGAGTTCATCTCAAAGTCAGTTTCAGATGTCACTGCATTCTTTAAACCGTGTTCATCAGAAATATCATTGCTATTCGCCAGACTATATGCAATTTTACGTGCTTCTTCTGGTTCAATACTGCTATTAAGGGCATTAGTGTCTGATAAGATTTTATCATGCTGAAAACTTTGTATTTTCTGGAATATATATAAATAAATATTTAATCTCGATAATTTTGCCCCTTGGCGACAAATTTATTCTTTAATATTTTTACAAAATTTGTTTCATTACATTTAATTTACAGAAATAATGGAAATCGCTTTCTTATCCCATCCTACTCTAACCCTTTGTGCTCCGCATGCTTTGCGCTGCGTCCCCAAGAACTCTTTAAATTTCGCGCGCCGGCCGTGAAGTGCGGTCGACTGAACTGATAATGCGATCAAGATTTGGTATATCATTGACGTGTTGAATTAAAAACTAATTCGCAATTGTTTGAAAGTTCCTGTAATTTTTACGGCTTTACATGTTTAAAACTAACTTCATGTGTGTGTGATATATAATATTTTCATGAATTCTTCTAGGTGTAATCATGATGCAAAGAATGGTGTACCACTGCCTGTCTGGAACATGTTTCATGGAAAAATACAGTTTCTTTCCTTTCTCCTTTCTTCTCGTGTCCTAATGTAATATCCTGTAAATTTATTTATTAGGTGTAATTTTCCCTTGAGGCTTTCATCGTTCGAAGTTTATTGGCACTACCGCTTCCGACTTCTTCGCTCTTCCCCCACCAAGTTAGATAACATGTCTGCAAAACGATTTGTGTGAACAAACGCTGATATTGTTGGTGTTATATTATTGTTATTGTTAATTATATTGTTTGCCATTGCAACTTCCAACAACCAAAAATATAATTTACTCCACAAGGTCGTAGATTGATAGGAAGTGATCGGACCTATCAAGGCAAAATTGTGATGTGTGATCAATGATCATATTTCGTTTCGTGATTTCTTCTTGGTTCTATTTCCGTATCATAACTGACATGACATTATTGTTTTTAGTGCACAACATCAAAACAATCCGCTTGTAAAATTTCCTCCGCAACTCGCGAAGAACAAGACATTGCGAAAATTCAAGTTATTTCTCAATGTCAACAAAACGCGCATTAAACGCTTCCACGAAGCTAAATTCACTATTTAATTAATAAACTATTCTTTAATGCCATTACCTGACAGAAAAAACGGTGTCGACACGTGAGGAGCATTGGGATGCGCGAAACTGCACAGAAAAGCTGTGTCGAGTGGGACTCGACATCGGAGCGGAAAACAAAGAGCGCAAAGGGCTAATGCAGTACTTTGTTGGGTAGATATTTTATTTCAGTTTTGACTTAAAGTAAATTTTATATCAAATTCTCATTTTAAATTTTTAAGTCTGAACTTAAAATTTAAAATTAAGATTAAATGTTCCAAATCGTGAGTTAAAACTTGTAAATATTATTTATTATACT
The DNA here is from genome assembly GCA_031308135.1 of Acheta domesticus. Classification (NCBI taxonomy): domain Eukaryota; kingdom Metazoa; phylum Arthropoda; class Insecta; order Orthoptera; family Gryllidae; genus Acheta; species Acheta domesticus. Next base: position 159,946,183 of record JAHLJT010009436.1, read on the forward strand.
TTTTGTTATAAAAATATTTCAATAGCAGAATTTTCTTATCTCAGCATATTACTTAAATCAAAATGTGAAATTTTATATGCAAACATATTATTTTCTATTTACAAAATTGGCAAATCCATCAGGAAAAGCTTTCAATGCAAAGACTAAAAACTTAACCTCTATTTACCATTAGAATCTAAGTCAACTTGATATTTCTTAAAAAAGAAGTGATCCTTAATTGACTCGATGAGGCTTTAGATCGTTTCATTTCAATAGTTTTCAAACACGAGTAACACTGATAAAAACCAAATGGCGTAAAGCAAAATACGTCACGCTATAGACAATGTAGTTACAACATCAGCTGATACCTTCATCTAGTATTTTTGCTTATCTGTTTTCAGTCATCTTCCCACGCAATTTTTAGCGCGCGATTCAATTTAAAATATTTAAACAGCAACAGTGTATTAATCAGCAATTTTAATCTACATTTATACATTTCGATATATTTGGATAAATTTAAATAAATAAATAAATAATGAATGAAAAAAAAGATTAGAATTTCGGGGAGGGCTTCAGCCCCTCGAGCCCCTCCCCTGGCTCTGTGCCTGTCGTTTTCTGTGAAAAGTAGCTCAAAAGTCCGCATTTTCAGAAACTCTCAAACGCCATTTTCTCAAATATGGCTCCAAATTTTTTCTCCAAACTTTTCGAACTGATTGTGCTAATTGCACTCTTTAATATGACGTAAAGTTCCATTTGGGGTATTTTTTCGTTTTTTTCAAAAATTCCACGAATGTAATTTTTTTTAAAGATCTCTCACCATCAATATTGTGATATACCAGAATATGACAAATTTTATTTAACAATATTAGCTGTACATGGGGTGGATAAATGGGTATGCAATATGGCGGTATGCGGCCTTAGCAACGACAGCGCAGAGGTTGGCAAGGTCAACAAACTACACAGGCCTTGAAGATGTCCGGATGCGGGCTAGATAGCTAAAGAAGATAAGATGTGGTTGGTTCAGAAACGAATGACTGACGGAGGTCGCGGCTACTTGAGTTCGTAAGAGACGCACGGGTTGGCTAGTGAAGATTAGACAGTCTAATTTTGCCGCTGTGTTTTGAAAAAATAGAATGAGAGACGCTTACCGAACCATAAGGGTTAAAGAACGCATTTAACAGAACATTCTGACTCTGGGTGTCGTGGTGTAAAGATCGTTTGCGGACATTATATTAGGAAAGTGGGACTTGTATATTTTTTTGTGAGAGAAGTAATAGTTTTTTTTCGGACTCTGAGAATTATTTGTCAGAAGTGAATTCGCGGAGGACTTGTACAGTTTTTCGGATATTGCAGTTGAACTTTAATGTTTTACATAACCAGTGGGAAAGATTAGGAACCGGGAGCGTCGGATAAGAACTGATAAATGGTGTGGACTGGACGTGTCAGCAGCGACGCAAGACCGGAAGAAAGAAGCGAAACTTGGAACCAACAACGGTCAAGTGAGAAGCGACTACGGAGCGACGTCCGTTAAGCTGGCAAAGCCATTTTCAAAAAACACATTTTCTCTATACCCAGAATTTTGTGCTATTTTTGTGCTTTCCAAATATCCAAAAATTAATTTTTTTGCTCCAACGGTTTTTCCAAAAATGGGTGGCTTTGCTGGCTTAATGTTAAGCTGGCAAAGCCAATTAGCCAAAACAAATTTTCATTATACACAAAATATTGTGCTATTTTTGTGCTTTTCAAATATATAAACATTAATTTTTTGCTCTTACCGTTTTTCGAAAATTTAGAAAAAACGAATTTTCGAAATGCCCGGCAGGCGCAACAACTACGCGTAAGAAAAGTACTCGTAGAAAAAAAACTATCCATCAAAATTAGATTTTCTTGACACAAAAATAACCACAAAACAATTCTCTATCCAACAATGTTGTTTCGAATATTCAACATTCAATATTCCCTATAAATAATAATAATTCTTTACACTACTGTCAAGAAACAACACAATTCAAGTCATACAATTCCTCATAAAAACTAAACTACTCAATATTTCGCAATGTCCTTTCCAAACAAACAGAACCAAACATTGTTCTAACAAAGTACACACACGCTGATTTTTTTGCTCTCAACGTTTTTTGCAAAATTCAACAAAACCACTCACGAGTCACCCGGAACAACGCAATCTCGCAGGATAAGAAAATCACTCATCAAGGCAAAACTCTAATTCAAAATCAATTTACCCTCACATAACATCAACCACAATACAATACAATATACAACAATATTGTTTTTAACTTTTTTATTTTCGATACTATTCAAGAAAAAATTGTACATCCTTTAACTTGGTAACCAAAAACACACCAATGGAGGCACATCAATCCTACTAAATACTAAAATACTCAACATATCGCGTTGGCCTTCCCCAACAAACAAATCAAACTTCATTCTAATAAACTACACTTACAATGATTTTTTTGCTCTAACAGTTTTTTGAAAAACTGAACAAAATGACACGTATGTGGCGCAAGATAGGGCACCTCCGCCAAGAACAAAAACAATCTTCGAAGGAAATATATCATTCAAAAATAAAATGTCTTATCACAGATTGAACAACAATACAATGCACTATGCAAAAGTATTGATTTCAAATCTTTGACTTTCGACACTATCTATAAAAAAATCTAAATCATTACACTGAAAATAAAAAAAAAAGACGCATGGAGGCAAACAAATCCTAATAAATAATAAACTACTCAACCAATTGCATTGTCCACTTCCAACAATAACAAATAAATGTCGTCTAATAAACTACACCAACAATGATTTTTTTGCTCTCATGGATTTTTTTAAAATTAAACTCAACTTCGTGTGAGTGCACCGGAGTGGCGGATCTCGGGATAACAAAAACGACGGAAGGAGGAACACATGTCCTAATAAATACTAAACTACTCGACCAATTGCATTGTCCTTTTCTAAGAATAACAATGAAATGTTGTTATAATAAACTACACCAACAATGATTTTTTGCTCTCATCGTTCTTTTCACAATTAAACTCAACCTCGTATGTGTGCACGGGAGTGGCGGGACCTCCAGATAACAAAAGCGACGAACACATGTCCTAATAAATACTAAACTACTCGACCAATTGCATTGTACTTTTCGATGAATAACAACGAAATGTTGTTCTAATAAACTACACCAACAATGATTTTTTTGCTCTCATCGTTCTCTTCAAAATTAAACTCAACATCGTATAAGTGCACAAGAGTGGCGGGACCTCCGGATAACAAAAGCGACGAACACATGTCCTAATAAATACTAAACTACTCGACCAATTGCATTGTACTTTTCGATGAATAACAATGAAATGTTGTTCTAATAAAATACACCAACAATGATGTTTTGCTCTCATCGTTCTTT
>JAHLJT010009436.1:159950582-160050636 GCA_031308135.1 Acheta domesticus
AGGGTAATCCTGTTCTTACTTTTCTAAATGTTAAAAGCTTTTAGTAGTAACAGCATGCCAATTCTATGATTGAGTGATTGTTCATCAGATGGGGCAAATACATATTTCACTTATTGCTAAATGTATGAATCATAGTAGAAAAGTATTTGAGGAAATGATAATTGCTTGAAGTAGTAACAATAAGTTTACCAAAAACCATTTTGATTGCTCACTTTCATATTACCACTCCAGTTCTCATTTTGTAACTTGTAATATTTAAAATTGCACCATGTTCAGCAGAAATAAACTGTGGCATTCTTCTAATTGTACTAGAGACAGAATTGTGTTTAACTTGCAATATTGTTTACTTCTTTAATTGTAAATGTTAATTATCCAGTCCTTGCTTACACATGCATGAATGTTGTGAAATAATTTTAATCCTTAAACCTTTCTCACAAAATGTAGGGGCCACATGCTTTAATAAAATAGTTTCAGCTTCTTTTATTGATAGTTAATTAAAAAGTTACATTTTTACAATCTTCATGTTTCATTTCTTGTAATTGTGTTGTGAGAAGTAATATTCTCATTTTAAAATTTATTATTTTTTAATTATTTTGTTGTAGATATTTTCAAAGCAATAAATTTTTAATAGCAGTAGTATGCAGAGGGTATTAGTGAAATATTTTAAATGTCAAATGTTTCCTTTTGTGTATCGTTTCATGTTTGTAGCAAAATTTTTAGAGTTGGCAGTGGTTGAAAGTAGATAATTTTATTGGCATAAATAAGTTCCAATTTAAAATAAAAACTAAATATGTGTTTGTATTTCATACAATGATGCTGGTGGTGTTTCCATTGCTGGTGATTGTGGTGATAACAATTTTCGCAAATGGCTGACAGCACTTCAATTGGTTGTTTCCTTGGAGGTGCTTCAAAAGTCATCAGATAATGACTAAACATTTTTATCTTAATTGGACATTAATGTAGTAATTGATGAGAAATGTTTTGGAAGCTGACAAAATCAGTGAAGATTTGCTAGATATCTGTGGCTTCCCAGGAGTAAGCACATCAGAATTGTTCAAGCCCGAGCTCTGTATTTAGTGTGTCCAATATCACAATAAACAAGTTAATTGATCTTCCTTCTCATGTTACCTTATTTTAATTAACTTTTGAATTTTCTCTATCAACAATGGTATTACGGGACGTTTTATTGTAATGTTTTTGTGAATGCAGCCATGAAAGAAGTTGGTATTATATTTTCAGATGTTTTGGATTTTTTCAACCTCCCAGTTTGTTTCATTTGTTCTTATCAGTATTTTTTTCCCACTATTTCATTCATATGAATGTGTTCACACTAACATGCTGATGTGTGGAGAATGTTGAATATACAGAGCTCTGGTCTTGACTGTGGCAGGATACCTGGCTGACTTGTGCACTTGTTTTATGGCCCCTCCTTTTTCGATCCCTCTTTCATGTGCTGTAGTGGCTACAATACTAAGTCGAACCCGTGAACGCACGGGGGACCTCACTGCTCTCTCCCATCAGCATGCCTGCAGCTCTGTCCTATCAAAGGTAAACATTTTGGTTGTAAGTTTTATACTGGTTTTTAACCATGATACGTTTCAATATGGTGGAAACAACCTTCTGTGGTGTGTCAGTATGAAATTTTATTTTTAACGGAATGTATTGTGGTTGTTTATTTGATAATTGTCCTGCTTTTACCATTGTTATTTGTGACCTTTTCCATGCATTTTTGAGGATCTGCATTGCATCATGAGCAATTGAAAATTTTGGTTCATTGATATACAAGCATTGCATTTTTTTTTCTGGAGCCAGCCAATGTCTAATTGTTGAATGTATTTTTCATTTTGCAATGAATGCTGCTTGTTATGATGAAACAGTTGATCCTCTTAATAATGTAAAAAAACACATTTAAAAGAAATTATAAAGAGAAATTTAATAATCAATGGCTAATCAAAAATAATGTTGGTGCATGTTACTGAAAAAATCTAATTTAATTTAAAAAAGTTTTTACTCCTTATAAAAGTGTAGAATTTAGAAATCTGTTTTTGCCCTACCATCTAGATGCAGAATTTGTGCTATCATAATGTATGCAAATGTGTTATTGTATCATTTGCACCCTACTCTATTCTGATTTGGTGTATGAACTTTGAATTTATGAAATAATGGAATATTATCTGAAGAAAATTTACTTTTGTTCTTTAAGATTTAGGCAGCTGTGATAGATATGAGTGAGTTGTTTCCTTATCCTTATTTCATTGTAAAATTGATATATTTTTCTTGGTTCAAAAATGACAGAACTTGTTGGGAGATTTATAAATAATGACATTTACGTTTGATTTTAAAAACACAGCTCCATTAATTGTGTCAGCACTCGTTTGCATAAAATTCTATTTGACTATCTCTCTCCAGTCAAAGTGATATACATGTACCCCTTTGTGTTTAATTTATTACAGCATTTGCCTCTTTTTACAAAACAAATTCTTTATTTTGTGGTTGTTTATTTTCATCTCCAGTTTATCTTCAACGTGTGAAACTGATGGAGAAAGTGTTAACATGACTCGTCGCAGCTCCTCTGGTGGGCTTCTCTCTCCAGAGGTGGACATGGGCTCTAAAGGATCTTCATCAGGCTTGGGCAGTGGTGAAACATCCGAACAGGATGGCTTCTATTTACTTAAGAAGGATTCTCAACGTCGAATGACTCTGTCTCGAGTTTAAGTCAAGATGGACGTAAAATTTGTGACCTTTGGCTTAAAAACATTCATCTTCATGGAGAAACAGTGTTAACGATGGTATAGTAGAATTATTAACTTTTTTTTTATCACAATTGTTGTTTGGAAAAATGAGATATTCCGTCTTCTTTTGTCACTTACAGAAGTGCTTTTTTTTTCCAGTCGCACTTAGAAACATTGATTCAAGGCTTAAAGGATTATATTTCCAACCAGAATCGTGACAGTATTGAAGTGCCATACACACACTCAAAGAAGAGTTGGATTTTTGATGCCGCAGCCATTAACCAGTTGCATTATGCAATTTATCTCTTCCAGGATGCTGTATGTCTTAAGTGTTTTGTTTGTAACAAAGGGGGTGGGGTATTATTTTTACATTTAGTATGGATATATGTTTCCTTCTCGTTGAATATTACTTGAACTTAAAATGAAACTTTAAAACTTCATGATATATTTGTTAGGTCTTTTCATTTTATAACTTGCTTCATTATTTGTAGGTAAACGTTGTTTTAAGGTATCATAGTATTAAGCCTCATTGGATGTTTGCATTGGACAATCTTGTACGAATGCGGTACAGGCAGCTATTACTGTGTTATCTCCAGGTAATGACTTTTGTCTTATTGCAAATTTCCACGGATTTAGTTGATTCTTGTTATTTTACTTCGCAAAACATTTTCATATTTAGAACTTGGTGCAAACATTGCTGGGCTGGAACACAGAAATCAAGATGGTAGAGATCATCCAGAAACAGACTCAGCATCTGGCATGTCGACTGTGAATTCCATAAAATCTCAGAAAAACAGTGGATAGTTTCACCAATACGAAATTTCATGTGGAATATCGAGAGCAAATGGCTATTCTACGGGCTGAGAATATGAGATGCTCCAAGAGCTTTTGGAGAGTCAAAGAACATTTAGGTACTTCTGAAGCAGGGTCTGGAAGAACACAAGCTGCAAATGGAAGTGCTTAATCCAAATGATTCAGCAAGTGAATCTTTCTTACTAGCAGTCGATCACGAAATGAATCCGGGTAGTATTCTTTCAAGTTCTAATAGATTGTTTTGTCAGAAACAAACTCAGAAGTATAAGGAAGGTTTTTTAATTAGGCTCGCTTGCCATAATATTTCAATGTTTTCAGTATGTAAAAATTCGCTATTACAATAGAAACTAGCAGCTTATCATTTAACATCAATTCACCAGATTGATAATGGAAGTTACTGCACATTTATTGCTTGCTTCAAATGATTTTGCTTGCATTCTTGAAAATTCTGTGAAGTGAGGCTAGGGTTTGCAAGATCCTGACAGTATTGAGATTAAGTTATGTGCTATCCATTTTGTTTGTTTTCTGAAAATGATATGTCTGTTCGTGTAGTTATGGTTCTTCAGAAGTCAACTTCCTTCCACTGAAGGAGCATCTGCATCAAATCCTTCTCTTCTTCCGCAAATCAGTATAACTGACAGTTCAGCTGATTCTAAAACTGATAGAATGGTTGCAGAGTTTAAGACTTTGACCAGCCATCAATAGACAGGGTATGAATTAATTTTGAGATAACTATGATTAAATTAAACCTGATTAACTAGCGTAAAATTATGTTTATTTGAATGTGTGATCTTGTTCATAAAATTAATTGTAGTATTAATTAAAATCTGTTACTACCCACTACAAAATTGTTTGTAAAAGTTTAATGTCTCTTCATGGGTTATACTTCCAGTTCTTGGCTGAAGAATATTGCTTTGGATGATGTTTTGTTGTATATAACAAGAGCTGATCTTCGAAGGCTGTGCCTTAGGTGAGGAGAATATTCAGTATTTTACCTTTCTGTTACATTATTTTGTATATTTTATTTTATGTGCTAATCCAGTTGTGTATGATTTCAATCATGTTTATGAACTTTTAATGGAATTTTATAAGAGGTAGAACCAGGGTGTTGGCCCGAAGAAAAATTTACATTTGTTATTACATGTATTATTTACTATTTCAGTATTTTCAAGGATGTCATTGCTGTAATTGTAATAATACATATTTCTGACTTCCATTTTTAATCAAATATGCAAAGATACATTAAAAAATCTTACTTTCTTGAATTCTGTGGAACTTTTACTTGTAAATTAAGTTTATTTTTATTTTCTTCATATTTAAAAGTGTTCATTAGATCTGACATGCTTGATCTGACCAGTAAATCACAAGATATCTAGTATAATACAGTGCCTTGAAATTGCATGCTTTTGTGATTTTAAATAGACTACAACTGCATAAATACTTGTTCTAGGAGAGTTATTGATATCTGTAAGTCTTATTATTCTGTTCCTCTGGGCTTTATAATCTTGTTATGTTTGTAGCCCAGGTTGTGAAATGCATATCCAAAAAGGAGGTTTAGGTGTAAGAAGGTCATAAGAACTTTTTCTTTGGGTATGTTGTATGCACTGAGGCACTAATTAAAACTTTAGTTTTTAATCTCCCCTGTGCTAAACCTGAGAGACCTCCAAAAACTATTTTTCCTGTTGTTTTTCAGGTTTTCCCTAAAACTCTTAAGTGGCTGTACAAACTGTGCTTTAGTACTTTAGAAAGATTATGCAGTTTCTAAGAGGAAACAAATTTGTGCAACTTTTTAATAAAGTATGTTTTTCCAGAACTTAACTCCAGCTTCTTTCTTCCTTAACTTATTATATTTTCATTTGTTGAAATGTTTCTTACTTGGTTAATGCTTTTTTGTACTATCTTTTTATTAAAATGCTAAGGATTTTCATTTAAAAAGGAATTTGAACTTTCTATTCATCCAAATATTGTAATTTTACTTTAAATGAAAGGTAATGGGATGCAAGTGTATTATCACTTGCTATTATTAACTGGTTAATAATAGCAGGTGAAAACTAAAATACTAAATTTAATAAAATTGAAAAATTAATAGATTGTTCACTTATCTTCTATCATTTGTTCATTATGTTGTTTGGTTGTGACAGTACCGTCTTCATTTCCCAGGAACATGCTGATCTCGTTCACCCAACACATCTAGCATGTAGGTGCATTGTATTGCATTGCAAATATGGGTGTAAAGTACCCCCACATTTGGGGTATTTTACACCCACAGTATTATTGCCACCATTAATAGTAATATATGAACCACATTTGGTTGAAACTGTTCCAGGCATTTAAGGTGTGATGGAAAACAAACACACATTTTATCTACTATTAAGATTTGGACAATTTGTACATTTCTTATGTACTGTGCACCTTGCTGTTAAAAATAGTATTGGACTTTTAACCAAACTTTGAGACTTATAACATACCCAAAGAAAAGGTTCTTATGTTCTTTTTCCAGATAAAATGTACTTAATTATTCAACTTGTCAAATTGTGGGGGAATATTTTGTTTGTTGTTGTCTTGCTTGTGTGAAGTAAATCGTTTCTGAAAGTTGTTTGTTAATAATTTATTTAACAGTTAAATTTGTTTTTGGTTATAATCTTAAAATTTAGTAAAATTGTGGGGAATTTGTGTATTGTTATTTTTTTGTTTTAAAGCTTATGTTTGTTAAAGATTTTGTTGCAAGGTATATGTTGTTGCTTTTTTATATTCCTAGGGGTGGAGTTGAGCTTCGTGTATGGAAGGCAATCTTGAAATGGCGTCGGGAACACAGAATGTCCCCAAGTTGTGATCGTTCTGATGCAAATCACAAACTTTCTAGGCACTCCAGTAAAGTGGATCAGGAAGATGGAAGTCTGTTGGGAAGGAACTATAGTGAAAGTCCAGACACTACAGATTAGTTTCATCATCTGTTCATCACCATCCAATAGTTACTAGTTCTCGTTCAGTGTATTAGCTGATGTGCGTCTGTTGGTGTGAATGTACATGCAACCAGCATGTAGCAGTCATATTTTCTTAATGTGTGATTGTGAATAATGCAAAATTATCTGCATTGATATTTCATTGGTGAATTGGTGCGTGTTTTGAATTTGTGGTTTTGTTATGTTTGTTAACCATGACGAATGCATTGAATCTGTCACTATTGTGACTGTAATATTTATTAGATTGTTAGTCTCGATGTTCATTAATTATTGTACAGATGTTTACTGGTTGAGTTTTCATGTTTTGTTGAGTAAGTTTTATATGATGTTTATGATTTACTAGATATATTTATATATATTTTGTTTTCTTTTGTGTTTTTTTGTGAGCTGTAATCTGCAATATTGCTTTCTGATATGACAGGTGTGTGTAAGTGCCTGACAGGTGCTAATTTAATTTTCTTGTGTCATTGTAGTTTTAAATTGTACAAAATATGAGATTATGTAACATGTAGATGAGCTGACACAACACCATGAAATTGTATTATATCTGTTGAAAATTTTATATTTTAATTTGTACTTTTGAAATATTCATAAAGTAAGAAACATGCAATATACTTCTGGTAAATTGCTGTTGCATTATTGCTATTGCAGCATTTCGCTGCTTGTGTGACCCAAACAGAATACTGAAAGTGATTTTTTGAGTTGTTTTGCCTCAGCACATTTTTATCAAGTGTAATTGATATTTTGCATTTCCTATGTTTTGTAAGAAATACAGGAATGCACTAAATGAAATGTTGAGAAAAAATCATTGCCTTTGGTCTTTGCCTATTCTAGCTTGCTAGAGGGAAATGGTCTTGACTGTGGCTTTATATGACTTTTACTGCAGCGACTTCTCTGACCTGATGTCTTGCTGGCTGAAGTAAAGGAGAAAATATTTTTGGCTAGATCTTTAATACATTTCAGTTTTGTAAGCTTCCAGTCTGATTATTGTGCCTTAATAACATAATTAATTTCTCTGCTTGCTAGTCTTCCAACTTTCTCTCGTAAAATAACACAGAGGGACTATTTGGTTATTAAGTTGTAACGTTTCTGTTTAGAGCATAGTATGAACATTGGTGCTTGTTAATGAAAGAAAATAGTTTTTTTTCTTTCTTTTGGTGTGTGGATCTAAGGTGTTATGAGAAGAAACATGACTTAATATTTTTACAAAATATAGGGAAGTTGATTAACATAGGGAGGGGATGATTCTTGGAATCTGACTAGATATTGACTGATTTCTATGGGAACCTTAACACTTATTTTGGAATTTTATTTTGCTTCTTTCCTGCATGTTAAAACATCACCCAAGTTAGTCAAATATTATTTCCTTTAACCTTCATTTCTTATATTTTTCTACTAACATGTAATTTAAGTGTTCATAGTTCAATTTTAACAGGTAACTCCCATTTAGAATAATAGGCGTAACTTAACAGATATGCAAATTTTGGTAGCTCATATTTTTTATGTACTAATTTTAATTTTGTAATTGTTTCATTCTATGCACTTGACAGTAACTTAATAAGTGCCATGACAAAACCTGTTGCCTACAGCAGCATCCTGATATCATTTGAGTTTGTGGAAGTTTTGTTCTGAGAAAAAGTATAGAGCAATTTTTCAAATGCATCCTGTTAATGTTTTATTAACAGGATGTATTTGGATTAACATTAATTATATTTGCAATTTTATATTAATTTTTTAATATAAATCAGAGTTGATTTATGTAGAGAAAATGGATAATTATAATGTGATTATAAACATCACAGTTGAAATGGAACTTTCATTTTTATAACAGAAAGACAGTATTGGTAGCCTTTTGTGATACTTTGCCTTGTTTTTTTATTTCACATAAAATAATTTTCAAGAGGGGTCATTCAAGAAGTACATATGAGTCTGGGGAGAGGTCTTTGTTACTAAGTCTACTACTTTGTGTCTAAGTTTCATGACAGGATGAAGAAGTATTTTTTCCCCTGTGGATATTTCACATTAAAATACGTACAATCCAAAATGAAAAGTTGTGCACACTATGTGTCTCTGTGAGATATCTTGGTAATTATCATATTTTGTCAATGTTTCTAGCAGTGGCGGATCCGGGGGTGGGGTGGGGGGCATGGAGCCTGTGGCCTCCCCCAAAAAGCCTGGAGTTTTCTTTTGTTACCTTCCTTCATTTGGTAAAATTGATTTAAATATTTATTTATGTTAACAATTTTGTGATTATTTAAACAATAATATTGTGTAGTATCATGTATACACTACAAAATAATTTACAATGTAATAAATGATTATATTTAACATCAATTTATGATGACCCCCTCCAAAAATGATCGGCTGGCTCTGCCCCTTATTTTCCAGCCTATTTCAATGAAAAGTTTTCCTTTTAGTGTTCATAAGGTATTTAAATTTCACATAATGACATTCTATTTGAAATGTGCATATAACTATTATATTGTTGATGTGAATGACCCAGGATTACTGAAAATGAACATTGGGAAGATACATAGAATATCAGTTCATTGGTATATTGTGTCTTTGGTTTATTTGCAAATATCTGTTACCTGGATCTCGCATATACCATCCTCCATGAGGTTGAAATAAATTTATGTGAGGTGAATTAATGTATTTTAAGTGATTTTATAATATCCAATATGTTAATTATTTTCTTTCTCTTACACCATTTATATGTTTTTATACAATTAATAAATTAATTTTTTGTAATTCTGTCAATCTTAAAGAGAGGGGTTGGATGTACGTTAACTGAGGAGGGGTTAGCTTAACAAAGCGCTAGTTGTTTCAAAACTGGAGCTATGATAGAAGAAGGGATAATACAAAATGACAATTTTTGTGTACGTATTTGTTGAATGACTCCTAATAAATGTACATTTGAAATGCTCTTCTGAGAATACAGTTTACTATGTTGTCAAATGTTTTTGAGCTTTGCTTCTCGACAGAGTTAATATTTATGCTTTACTTAATGTCTTCTCATTGCAAACTATTTTCAGTATTGAACTTTTTAGTGGAATGTAGAGAAGAAGAGAGTATGTCATGACAGCTCAAATACTATCACTACATTAACAATACAAGACCTAATTGGTAGATCAATAGAAAATAAACAATTTTCTTTACTACATGTAATGTTCAATTAAATGCACTGGAAGTGTTCAGGGAAAATGTTCAGGGAAAATTAATATTATTCCAAATGCACGTTCAGTAATAAAGGATTGTGAATGCAGGGCTAATAAAAACTAGTATCAGAAATCAAAATTTATAGCTTTATCACTAGGAAGTAGGAATTTTCGGGAATTTATTGATTTCAGTAGAAAATTGGAAGCGCTTTCGATGCTGAGATGAAAGTGGTGCGTCAGATAACCATTGGCATTGGCATTTTGCTGCTGTTTGTTGATGCTAAAAAAGAAATCTTTCAATTTTAGGAAATATAAGCAACTTTTGTCCTTGGTTTTGGTTGTAGTAAAATACATTATGCTTCCACATAATTAACAATTAAATTTTATTGGTAGGTCTTTCTTTTGTTAAGAAATTACATGTAATAAAGATTTGAAGCTTTCTGCATGTGTATTAGCCATGTAATGATCATGAATGTGTGTTGTATTTATTAAGAATTGAATTCTGGTGAGCTTAAAAATATCTTAGATCACTTCCATTCTGTTAAAAAAAATTTTCTATTTTAAGGTCATTATTCTATAGTTTTAGAATATAATCTTAAGATACCATGAACCTCATATAAAATTATTTCTGGATAAAAAAATCTCCAAGTTAAGGATGATGGAATTTGAGGAGTTTGAATATCTCCCCTGTGTACACTTTATTTTCTTGAATTATCTTTAAAATAGAATTTAACAGTTAGAAATCAAATTTTTTGTTCCTGCAATCTGTTTGAGGAGGATCATTAGAATGTACACTGTTTAACAAAAAAAGGGCCTCATTCCTTTTCTTTGAATCAGAATGGATAAGATTATTATTACCATTAATGTAATCTGAAGTATCAACTGGGAAAAAGTGTAATGTTGCAAATTAATATTACAGTTAATCACTGATAATCATGAATAATAATTTCTCAGGGTTGCGTGATTTTATGATAAAGGGCTGTGTTGTGAGGTCATATTTACTTGAAGTGCTCTGGAGATGGTGCCTAAATGTGAATTTGTGTAGATCTGAAAACCTTTGTGTGTATTGTAATTGTTGGACTACTTGACTCTTCATTTAGTTCATTCATTCTTTATTTATTCATGTCTTTATTTATGAATGATGAATGATTTTTAATTGTGATTATTTTGTTAGTAATGCATATGTATGTGTTTTTAAATTTTGTGTTGAATGTAAACTAAACATTAAATTTTTACAGCCCTTCATTTGACAGAAATATTGTTTGTATTTAAGGATAATGTATCCCATTGTATTTACGTTTGAATCTCCAAAAGTGCCTCAGAAAATAAATTTTTTTGATGAATAATTATTGTTAAATTAATCTTATTGCACACACTTCAATTCTATTTGTATAAACATTTCAAGTAAATTGTTTTGATTTATATTTGTTTTTTCTTTAATATTGAACATTTTTGACTTATTGATATGTACTATAACTTAAGATATGGATACTATATTTTCAATAGTATGAAAAATCAATATTTCACTTAAATACAAAAAACAACATAAATTAACAAATAAACATTAGTTTCAAAGTAGGCTTTAATTCAAATTTATTTATTAGAAACAAGTGTAGTGAACACCACACCTACAACCCACTCCTGCAGGGAATCCTGGATGGGTCACTAAAATACTGGAGTGCCATTGCCGACTTCATCACTGTTAATTGCTGGATCATCGATATGTTATTTTAGGCAGCTCAATTTTCCTTTAAAGAAAATTCTCCCTCAGGGCTGTTCTCTTCATGTGGGGCTTGAAAATCTCTGCTTGTGCTAGGTTTTGGGTGATAATTTCTATGGTGAGAAATGATTTAGAAATTATTCTTTCTAAAGAAAACACTGTTCAAAATTTATGATGCATAACAATGCTGTGTTGTGCAATGCCTATTATACTAAACATCTGTTTCTAATGCTATTGTTGTCAAACATTGTAATACCAAAAATCATGCCTTCTTAATAAATAATAACAAATCACATAAATGCTAAACACAGACACACAACTAATTAATAAAAAAAATCATTCTTTTGAAGCTCAAATCTGTGCATTATTTTGTTTACTTGTAAAATTAAATGGTTATTATTGAATATGTTTAAATGACTCCAATCTTGGGCCTTGTACATTTATTAGTCAGTTACTTAAAAGTTTGTCACTTCCCTTTTGCAGAGTACTGTGTTCTTGATAAGTCGAAAAATCTTTGCCCAATGTTACATCACCATGTTTGTCATCCATTAGTCCCAGCCACCAGTCTTCCTCCACACTTGTATTTTCTTAAATATAAGTAGCTTCCAAATTCCGAATAAACTTTAAATGCCTATCATACATTCATTACTCTGTCTTGAAATACGAACATTTTAAGCAACTTTCCTAGTTTTAAAATTTAATTTAAACTTGTGGTGTTACAGAATGGCACAGACTTTCTTGTAGTAGTTTTCTAAGTTCCTTGGTGTGGGCTAGCTTTACGGTCTTGTCCCATCCTTTTACCAGCTGCCATCTATCGCCGCCCAAAATAAATTTCAAAAGTTTTCTCAATTTTAATTTTCTTTATGGAAGATTTGAAATATTACTTTTAACATGTTAAAGAATGCTATGTGGAATTTTACGTAGAAAAATTTGGAACCGTTTTTAAGGAAAACTTCATTTAAGCTTTAAGCTCTAGTGTAAATATGAAATGCGAAGCTCTTTTTCACAGGAATCTTTTGGGTTTATGAAAAAAATTGTTTGAAGTACTGACACTCACAAATGCAAATACCGAAAATGCACACCCCAAAAATTGTTTGAAATGTTCGTATTAAAAACATGGAAGAAATGTAAAAAAATTACATTAATTATTAATTAATAATTTGAAAAAATTCTTAAGAATGCAGCAAAATTAATTTTTTGTCATCTTAAACAGTGCAATTAGCAGTATCCATACAAAAAGTTTGAAGAAAAATTTGGAGCTGTTTTTGAGAAAATGGTGTATGAGCGTTTCTGAAAATCTGGAATTTTGACCTCGTTTTCACAGAAAAGTCTTGAGTTTGCCTGAAAACTTTATACTGTAAGACATCATTTAAAGCGCATGTACTTTAAATCCCAATAATGTGAAGAAGTCGCCGATAATATGAATATTAATGAAGAGAAAAGTTAGTGCACTTTCTATGAGTGGTGCTAAAGAATGGCACAGACTTTCCCGTTTTAGTTTCCAATTTCCTTTGGTCTCAGCTAGCTATTTGGACTTGCCACATTATCTTGAAAGCTGCCATCTATCGCTGCCCAAAGTACATTTCTTTGACATTTTATTAATTTTTCGATTTCCTAATAGTAGAACAGAAATATTACTTTAAGAATATTAAGAACAATAAAATCTCGTCTTAAATGGCAATTTTCTTTGAAAAATTTGGAGCCGTATTTAAGAAAATGACGTTTAAGCGATATTGTAAATGTAAATGCCAAATTTGAAGCTGTTCTTCACAGACAATTTTTGAGTTTTCAAAAAACATCATTAGAACTCTTTTGAAATAAATCAACTCACAAATACAATAGTGTGTACAAATTGCTGGAAATGTGCATATTGAAATATACCTTTATCATCGTCTCGTCAAGAGTGTGGTTGTAATTATGGCCTGTTCCAAATTTATATTAAGATTTGGGCGCCAGAAACAGGTTACATTAATTACTACCAAAGTTTTCCCATCTAATTTAAACAAAATCGTATAAACATCCAGCTAGCTTGGGTCGATGGGTCCGGATACAAATACTCGCTATCGCCTCGATAGCCGATTACCTGATCTGCCAACTATACAGTATGGCGTGGAATCTGAAATGTAATAATCATATGCTTCCAACTAATTAAAGATTATGATTGACAAATGAAAACTCCTTTCATTTCCAAAGAACAAAATTCAATAATTTATTTAATGTTAATTTTAACAATTAATTTTATGGTCATGACCTTTTAAATATATTATCTCTTTTGTACTGCAGTATTTCTTTACCGTTTTGCTTGCCGACGCTCCGTAGTTGCTTCTCACTTGACCGTTGTTGGTTCCAAGTTTCGCTTCTTTCTTCCGGTCTTGCGTCGCTGCTGACACGTCCAGTCCACACTGCATAAACTATTTATCAGTTCTTATCCGACGCTCCCGGTTCCTAATCTTTCCCACTGGTTATGTAAAACATTAAAGTTCAACTGCAATATCCGAAAAACTGTACAAGTCCTCCGCGAATTCACTTCTGACAAATAATTCTCAGAGTCCGAAAAAAAACTATTACTTCTCTCACAAAAAAATATACAAGTCCCACTTTCCTAATATAATGTCCGCAAACGATCTTTACACCACGACACCCAGAGTCAGAATGTTCTGTTCAATGCGTTCTTTAAACCTTTATGGTTCGGTAAGCGTCTCTCATTCTATTTTTTCAAAACACAGCGGCAAAATTAGACTGTCTAATCTTCACTAGCCAACCCGTGCGTCTCTTACGAACTCAAGTAGCCGCGACCTCCGTCAGTCATTCGTTTCTGAACCAACCACATCTTATCTTCTTTAGCTATCTAGCCCGCATCCGGACATCTTCAAGGCCTGTGTAGTTTGTTGACCTTGCCAACCTCTGCGCTGTCGTTGCTAAGGCCGCATACCGCCATATTGCATACCCATTTATCCACCCCATGTACAGCTAATATTGTTAAATAAAATTTGTCATATTCTGGTATATCACAATATTGATGGTGAGAGATCTTTAAAAAAATTACATTCGTGGAATTTTTGAAAAAAACGAAAAAATACCCCAAATGGAACTTTACGTCATATTAAAGAGTGCAATTAGCACAATCAGTTCGAAAAGTTTGGAGAAAAAATTTGGAGCCATATTTGAGAAAATGGCGTTTGAGAGTTTCTGAAAATGCGGACTTTTGAGCTACTTTTCACAGAAAACGACAGGCACAGAGCCAGGGGAGGGGCTCGAGGGGCTGAAGCCCTCCCCGAAATTCTAATCTTTTTTTTTCATTCATTCATTATTTATTTATTTAAATTTATCCAAATATATCGAAATGTATAAATGTAGATTAAAATTGCTGATTAATACACTGTTGCTGTTTAAATATTTTAAATTGAATCGCGCGCTAAAAATTGCGTGGGAAGATGACTGAAAACAGATAAGCAAAAATACTAGATGAAGGTATCAGCTGATGTTTGTAACTACCATTGTCTATAGCGTGGACGTATTTTGCTTTACGCCATTTGGTTTTTATCAGTGTTACTCGTGTTTTGAAAACTATTGAAATGAAACGATCTAAAGCCTCATCGAGTCAATTAAGGATCACTTCTTTTTTAAGAAATATCAAGTTGACTTAGATTCTAATGGTAAATAGAGGTTAAGTTTTTAGTCTTTGCATTGAAAGCTTTTCCTGATGGATTTGCCAATTTTTGTAAATAGAAAATAATATGTTTGCATATAAAATTTCACATTTTGATTTAAGTAATATGCTGAGATAAGAAAATTCTGGTATTGAAATATTTTTATAACAAAAAGTATAATAAATAATATTTACAAGTTTTAACTCACGATTTGGAACATTTAATCTTAATTTTAAATTTTAAGTTGACTTAAAAATTTAAAATGAGAATTTGATATAAAATTTACTTTAAGTCAAACTGAAATAAAATATCTACCCAACAAAGTACTGCATTAGCCCTTTGCGCTCTTTGTTTTCCGCTCCGATGTCGAGTCCCACTCGACACAGCTTTTCTGTGCAGTTTCGCGCATCCCAATGCTCCTCACGTGTCGACACCGTTTTTTTCTGTCATGTAATGGCATTAAAGAATAGTTTATTAATTAAATAGTGAATTTAGCTTCGTGGAAGCGTTTAATGCGCGTTTTGTTGACATTGAGAAATAACTTGAATTTTCGCAATGTCTTGTTCTTCGCGAGTTGCGGAGGAAATTTTACAAGCGGATTGTTTTGATGTTGTGCACTAAAAACAATAATGTCATGTCAGTTATGATACGGAAATAGAACCAAGAAGAAATCACGAAACGAAATATGATCATTGATCACACATCACAATTTTGCCTTGATAGGTCCGATCACTTCCTATCAATCTACGACCTTGTGGAGTAAATTATATTTTTGGTTGTTGGAAGTTGCAATGGCAAACAATATAATTAACAATAACAATAATATAACACCAACAATATCAGCGTTTGTTCACACAAATCGTTTTGCAGAAATGTTATCTAACTTGGTGGGGGAAGAGCGAAGAAGTCGGAAGCGGTAGTGCCAATAAACTTCGAACGATGAAAGCCTCAAGGGAAAATTACACCTAATAAATAAATTTACAGGATATTACATTAGGACAGTGGTGTGTGATCACACGAGAAGAAAGGAGAAAGGAAAGAAACTGTATTTTTCCACGAAACATGTTCCAGACAGGCAATGGTACACCATTCTTTGCATCATGATTACACCTAGAAGAATTCATGAAAATATATATATCACACACACATGAAGTTAGTTTTAAACATGTAAAGCCGTAAAAATTACAGGAACTTTCAAACAATTGAGAATTAGTTTTTAATTCAACACGTCAATGATATACCAAATCTTGATCGCATTATCAGTTCAGTCGACCGCACTTCACGGCCGGCGCCGCGAAATTTAAAGAGTTCTTGGGGACGCAGCGCAAAGCATGCGGAGCACAAAGGGTTAGAGTAGGATGGGATAGAAAGCGATTTCCATTATTTCTGTAAATTAAATGTAATGAAACAAATTTTGTATAAAATATTAAAGAATAAATTTGTCGCCAAGGGCAAAATTATCGAGATTAAATATTTATTTATATATATTCCAGAAAATACAAAGTTTTCAGCATGATAAAATCTTATCAGACACTAATGCCCTTAATAGCAGTATTGAACCAGAAGAAGCACCTAAAATTGCATATAGTCTGGCGAATAGCAATGATATTTCTGATGAACACGGTTTAAAGAATGCAGTGACATCTGAAACTGACTTTGAGATGAACTCGATGGCAAAAGGAGCATCAGAATTGTGGAATGATTACTTCGACATCGGGAATGTGAAGGGTGATCAACTGAAAGTCTTAGATGATAACACGAAAAAGAAAATCCTAATTTCTGTTTTGGTTCCTAAACAACCTTTTGTATTTCCGGTCATTGCAAGCAAGAAGCAAAACAGAAGTTTGCAAGAAAAGTGGATTACTAATTCCGCAACTGGATTTCTATTTTTTGGTTATTCCAAAGAAGAGGATGGCGTTTATTCCAAAATCTGCTGTTTGTTTTTCATGAAGGAGTAGGAAAAGGCGGTCATGAAAATCCAGGGAAATTTGTCACCAGCTCCTTCAGAGACTGGAAAAAAGCAAAGGAAGCTTTCACAAAGCATATGAGTAGGCAATACCACAAACACTGTGTTAGGATGGCAGAGGCATTTCTCAAAGTGTCTGCAGGAAAATGTCAAGATATCACGTCTCAGTTAGATACTCAAAGAGCTAGCGAAAAGGAAGAAAACCGAGCGGCCATTTGTCCAATAATAGAAACAATTCTATTTTGCGCAGAAGAAGTACCTCTCAGAGGATGTTGTGACAGTGGACCTCTTGTTCTAGAAAAGCTTGCAAAAAAAGGTGGCAAATTTCGAGCTCTGTTGCGAGTGAGAGCAAATTATGACAATGAAGATTTGAGAAAGCACGTCGTCAACAGCCACAAAAAGGTCACGTATTTGAGTCCGGATATACAAAATGAAATAATTCAGATATGTTCGCAAATAGTTACTGAAGAGATAACCACAAGTTGTTTTACTTTGCTTGCTGACGAAACCATGGATGGAGGCAGAGGACAATTTTCGATCTGTATTAGATATGTAGTGCAACTGTATTCCCTCGCCTACACGGTCAATTTGCCCCACGCTGGGCTGCCAATGCAACTGTATTCCCTCGCCTACACGGTCAATTTGCCCCACGCTGGGCTGCCAATGCAACGGTATTCTCTCCCTCACGCTCAATTTGCCCCTCTCTATACCTCCCTTGTTTATTTATTCCCCTTTCTCCGAACTGCTCTGTACTTTGGAGCCAATGCAACCATACCTTTCTTACCGCTATTCAATCTGTCAATGTTACTATCTGAGGGTGTTGCATAAAATTTTATTTGGGTCGTAGGTCGTGGACGGCCCCGTACGGGAATTACCTGTAAACAACGCTTAACAGCACAGCATGCACATGGCTACTAAATACTGAAATAAAAACACATATATTTCAAACACGAAAACAAGGATTTTAATTCCCCTTTTTCATTTTTTCTAATTCTTCCGTCAACACTACACGGCACATGAGCATTTACGTCCGCTTGGCAACGTTGCTATGGGTTTCTTAACATTAACCTTACCCAATTACATAAATTTACAATTCATTACAATTCCAATGGCCATTAGTTAGTCGTTTGATCGTTTATGAATCTTTAGGAATTCCTTTTACAAAAAAAAAAAACTCAATATTATTGCCAATCAATACTAGGTACGTACGTACTTCAATGCAACAATGAGAAAAAAAAATGAAACCTGACAATTACTAAATACCAGCCTACAAATTATGATATTATACTAATTCCGCTTGAAATTCCGTAAATTTCAACAGTCTCATGAATGTTTGTTACGTTTGATGTGCACAAGTTCAAAGCTGATTTTTTTTCTTTAATTATTTCGCGAGTGCGTCACTTCCCTTTCTCTCTGCCTCGTCGAAAACAGCGTTGTTGTCGGTCCGATGATCCCATGCGCGTCCACTCGCACGCATCGGATGTCCACGCACGCTCCACTCGTGCACGGGCCGGTTCTCTTCAGTATTTCTCCAAAAAAAATTGTCCAAACACTTGCATCACAAATTCACTACCAAAAATACTTCTTCTCTCTTCAAGTATTAATGCATTGCCAACGTCCGCCCAGTTATAAGTTCATCAATTACTTTAGCTCCACCGCTCAAAAATATCTAAGTCCGAAAAGTTAAACAAATCACGAATACTACGGACGTGGGGATCACGTTCTCTCGACCGCTGACTAGACCGAAGTGTGCTCAAAATCATTTCGATTTAACATGTTGACTCGCTTATGAAAAATGCCGGCGAAATCCCTTTCGCTTTTTTTTTCATTGTTGTTTCCACAAAATTTTCTAAAATGGTCATTATTTCCCGTTTTAACTTGTGTTCGTGTTTGTTCGCTTTAGCTTTTCCCCAATGTTAAAGATTTCTTGTCGAAACAGCAGTTTTCTATTTATTTCCCGTCGAAAATGCTAATTTTCTGTCGACATTCCCCAGCAGTAAATCGTTGCTTGTTTGGCAGTATTGTTAGCGTGCAATATTTATTTATTTAGAATGTTCAATGTTTTTATAACTCTCTAAACCATGTATACATTTTGTTTAATTCCTATTACGACGATTCCCGCCGCATCTCATTGTTTAATCAGCATTTCTTCGCAAAATCTCGATAATTCAATTTATGCCATTTGACCTGTTCGACTGGGATTTCATTCTAAATTTTCAAATTACAATTTTAAGGGAATTCGTCGTCCGATCTCGTTCAAACAAAAAATACAGCGTTCGTTTAATTCTTCTGCAACTAAATGGTTATTCAAAATTTCTTTCCGCATTTGTTGACCCCATAAAAGTCTCCAGAACGATCGAAATATACCTTCCGCGGCGCGCTGTTCTTTTGTCTTGTTCATTGATTCTAATACACGTTGTGTACATCATAGACTATAGATCTTAAATAGTTATTCTTTTGTCCACTATTGTTTTGAAGTATTCCTAGGAATAATGAAATCATTACATCTCCCCCCGACCAGACGTCGCTCACTCGCTGACATCGTCACGATGAGCCGGCGTAACACCATCAGTTCGATTCCCAGTCAGGTCATTGTTGCCCGGTACTGGCAACTACGCCTTGTGTTGGTAAACACGAGCCGGTGCACCGCACTTCAACATTATCGTTCCCGCTTGAACACCTGCTTCACCATACTCCTTGTAATCACTACACTTGCTTTATCGTCGCACTTACGCGCGTCCGACGCACTACACTTCTTTTGGATATACATTCGACACTGTACGGTCGTCCGCAACAACAACAACACACACATAAAACAAAACTTATTCTAAACAAACTTGCTTTCTTGCTTATAATCTTAACACGAAACTTATAACTAAATATTTACCATGAACCATAACAAGCCAAGCAACCCATTCCCTGTCAACCATACTTATTGCTTCCCCTTTGCCCATTGCGTGTCCTCAAACTACACCTGTCAATATTGCATTACACCTGTCACTTTCCTGAATTACTGTTCTATATTCTATCTTTGCCCCTTTCATTCCTACGCCATTTCTTTATATAATTTTACATTTGTCCTATTATAAGTGCCTATCTCTCTGTCATCATCTGCTAATGACAACGTGTTGTTGTCAAACACCTCCGTAATTACATACGGGCCTTCATAAAGTGGGAAAAACTTTCGGAACAATTTCTGCTCGGACGACGACGAGTGCGGCGATCTCAACAACACTAGGTCGCCCACGGTACGCCCCCCGACAGAAATTCCCTTGGGTCTTCTTTTGATTCGACGCCTTTTCCAGCTGCTTGTATACAATTTGGTAAGAGGTGGCGCTTCGTACTGGGGAATGTTTACGGCTTTCTAATTTTCTGGCATCCAGGCAAATACGAATTTTTCCGTTCTTCTTGACAACTACAACGAGTGGGCTCACGTATGGGGTTATTGACCTTTTGACCACCCCTTTCTCTTCCATTTCTCTAATCGCTTCTCGCACCTGTGTTTTGTACGCTTGAGGTACGGGGTATTGCTTTGTTGAAAACGGGGCATCATCCTTCATCTCTAACGCGAATCGATAGCCCTTCACCGGCTCCAGTGATTCTTGAAATATCTTGGCATAGGCCAACAGCAGTTGTCGCACCTTCTGCGGACAGTCCTCTTGGGCGACGACACCCTCCACGGCCGAGTCCACTTTCTGGAGAACCTCTTCCATACACGACAGCACCTCGTCTCCGCCTATTGTCGCAGTGTCACGTTCAGCGACCACCGAGCCACCCCCAATAGAACCTTGTGATCGTAGCGTCACTATCCCAGTACCTACGTCTACAACGGCTTGGTAGGCCCTCAATGCGTCCATCCCGATGATCAACTCACGCACAAGTCCACGGACGACTATCGCTGCCACTTCGATGGTCATTTCTCCCACGCAGAATTCCACCCATATCTGCCTTCCGGTGGTACACGCCGCTTTCTGGTTCGCCATCACGACCCTCAACTTCCTCGTCGGTAGCTCAACTAACTCTTGCCCGTCTCTTCTCACTTTCTCACAAAACTCCTCTGACACCGCGCTGATGCTACTTCCCGTATCTATCAAAGCTTCTACCTCCCTACCGTAGCTGGTGCCTCTCAAAACCAAGCATTTACTAGGTTTTGCGCCCTCGTTGTTCTCTTCTTCTCTTAACAACTCTTCGCCTGATACCATTACGATCGCTGTTGCTATTACCGTAACTAGCCCCTCTGGTTCCACGTTTAAGCCTCCGCCGCCTCTTCCAGACTTAAACGCAGTCAGTTTTCCTGACGTCGCTCATGTGACCGAGGAAAAGCTCCATTCTCTCCTCCTGAACACGATATCTTCGCCTCCTGATGAGGCCGTTCCGTCACCGAATGTTGAACAT
Source organism: Acheta domesticus (assembly GCA_031308135.1). NCBI lineage: Eukaryota > Metazoa > Arthropoda > Insecta > Orthoptera > Gryllidae > Acheta > Acheta domesticus. Next base: position 159,971,980 of record JAHLJT010009436.1, read on the forward strand.
TGCCTTGTGGTGGTTTCTGTTGTTGAGGTTGCCCGCCCTGCGGCCTCTCTACATTGACGGCTCTGTCACCTGCGCGCACCCCCATTGCGCATATATTCTCCGACTTCGGTTTCGTCGGGAATTTATTATAGCCGCTCGCCCCTTGGTTTTGCGGTCGATGCTCACCACCGTCCTGCTCATTTCCATCATTAATCTGGTCGAAGCGACTGACGCGTTCGATCAAGTCATCGATCGTTTCCGGCATGTTATTCCACAGTAAATTTCTGATTTGGTTCGGCATTTGTCTGATTAAAATGCGAATCACTTCGTCGGGGTTGAATTCTTCACTGCATACCTTGAAAGCGCTTACTTTTCTAGTGACGAAGTCGCACATGCTTTCGGTGCCTCCCTTCCGGTATCGTTCTGACATTAGACGGAATTTCAGCTCGAACCTATGGTGTTGATTCCAATATCTGTCCAGAAACTTAGCCTTCCACTCCCCATAGGATCGAGGTGTGGGCGTAAGGGCCTGCCACCAATATTGCGCTTTTGAACTGAGCGCTTCTTCTACGAACCGTAGCTTCATCGTCTCGGGGATTCCGTTCACCAAAAAGTAATTCTCGAGAGCAGTTAAGAAAGAGTAGGGCTGCTCTTTACTCTCCCCATGAAACCTCAGGTAATTTGGCAACGTTGGGTGGCCCATCACTACACCTGACACCCCCGTTCGCTGCGCTGCCTGCACGCGACCTTCTAATTCCGCGATTTTACTCATTAATGTCTCTTCTACTTCTCTATATTTCCCGGTTTCAGGTGCCCTCAACTGGTCGATTTCCGTCATGACCGTCGATTTAATATTCGCAGCGATGCCGCTGACGGAGCCTTCAATCTTTTCAATGCGCGCATCTTGCCGTAACGATGCCTCCCTCACGCCTTGAAGGTCGTGATTAACGCTACCTAGCTGCTCGCGCTGCTGTTCTGCGGCCTGACGCAATGTCAAAATCGACGATTTAACCTCTCCGACGTCAGTGCCCATTTGTTGATTGAAAACGTCCTGAACGGCGAAGCGAGTTTCCATCTTTTCTTCTAACCTACGGGTCTCGCCCTCCGCCTTCTCAAACCGTTTCAGGGTTTCGGCTTTAAACGCCTCGACTCCTTCCCTTATACTGGCCACCGCGTCGCGTAACTCGCCCTCGATCTTATCCAGCCTCCCGTTTAAGCTGTTACGTAGTTCAGCATTGCTTTCCGCCATTTTGTTTTGCAAAGCTACGCTGTTCTGTTCTAATTTGCTTTGTAAATTCGCGCCGTTCTGTTCTAAATTCTGCAACTTGCTCTGTACATTCGCGCTGTTCTGTTCTAAATTCTGCAAAGCCGCACTGTTCTGTTCTAGCATGGTATTACTCCGCTGTAGAAATTCCCAAATCATCGCCAAGCTTGGCTCCGATTTGCTGCCTGCCTCTACCGGAGTTTCGACTGCAATCTGCTGCCCAATTATTTCTTCAGTTGCGGTAATCGCAACATTTTCCTCCCCTTCCACTTCAAATTCGTCCGAATTCCTCTGCTCCTCGTCCCCGTCTCGAGCAAAAATTGTTCCGAATTCCGTTTCCTCCCTAACACCTAGCGTTTTCTTACTACGCGTTTCCATGGCTACTAATTCCTTTATTAAAATTTAATTATTTCCGCCCTGAATGCTGCAATATTAAACGCAGTTTAATTCCACGCTCCACGCTTTGGGCGCCAATGCAACTGTATTCCCTCGCCTACACGGTCAATTTGCCCCACGCTGGGCTGCCAATGCAACTGTATTCCCTCGCCTACACGGTCAATTTGCCCCACGCTGGGCTGCCAATGCAACGGTATTCTCTCCCTCACGCTCAATTTGCCCCTCTCTATACCTCCCTTGTTTATTTATTCCCCTTTCTCCGAACTGCTCTGTACTTTGGAGCCAATGCAACCATACCTTTCTTACCGCTATTCAATCTGTCAATGTTACTATCTGAGGGTGTTGCATAAAATTTTATTTGGGTCGTAGGTCGTGGACGGCCCCGTACGGGAATTACCTGTAAACAACGCTTAACAGCACAGCATGCACATGGCTACTAAATACTGAAATAAAAACACATATATTTCAAACACGAAAACAAGGATTTTAATTCCCCTTTTTCATTTTTTTCTAATTCTTCCGTCAACACTACACGGCACATGAGCATTTACGTCCGCTTGGCAACGTTGCTATGGGTTTCTTTAACATTAACCTTACCCAATTACATAAATTTACAATTCATTACAATTCCAATGGCCATTAGTTAGTCGTTTGATCGTTTATGAATCTTTAGGAATTCCTTTTACAAAAAAAAAAACTCAATATTATTGCCAATCAATACTAGGTACGTACGTACTTCAATGCAACAATGAGAAAAAAAAATGAAACCTGACAATTACTAAATACCAGCCTACAAATTATGATATTATACTAATTCCGCTTGAAATTCCGTAAATTTCAACAGTCTCATGAATGTTTGTTACGTTTGATGTGCACAAGTTCAAAGCTGATTTTTTTTCTTTAATTATTTCGCGAGTGCGTCACTTCCCTTTCTCTCTGCCTCGTCGAAAACAGCGTTGTTGTCGGTCCGATGATCCCATGCGCGTCCACTCGCACGCATCGGATGTCCACGCACGCTCCACTCGTGCACGGGCCGGTTCTCTTCAGTATTTCTCCAAAAAAAATTGTCCAAACACTTGCATCACAAATTCACTACCAAAAATACTTCTTCTCTCTTCAAGTATTAATGCATTGCCAACGTCCGCCCAGTTATAAGTTCATCAATTACTTTAGCTCCACCGCTCAAAAAATATCTAAGTCCGAAAAGTTAAACAAATCACGAATACTACGGACGTGGGGATCACGTTCTCTCGACCGCTGACTAGACCGAAGTGTGCTCAAAATCATTTCGATTTAACATGTTGACTCGCTTATGAAAAATGCCGGCGAAATCCCTTTCGCTTTTTTTTCATTGTTGTTTCCACAAAATTTTCTAAAATGGTCATTATTTCCCGTTTTAACTTGTGTTCGTGTTTGTTCGCTTTAGCTTTTCCCCAATGTTAAAGATTTCTTGTCGAAACAGCAGTTTTCTATTTATTTCCCGTCGAAAATGCTAATTTTCTGTCGACATTCCCCAGCAGTAATCGTTGCTTGTTTGGCAGTATTGTTAGCGTGCAATATTTATTTATTTAGAATGTTCAATGTTTTTATAACTCTCTAAACCATGTATACATTTTGTTTAATTCCTATTACGACGATTCCCGCCGCATCTCATTGTTTAATCAGCATTTCTTCGCAAAATCTCGATAATTCAATTTATGCCATTTGACCTGTTCGACTGGGATTTCATTCTAAATTTTCAAATTACAATTTTAAGGGAATTCGTCGTCCGATCTCGTTCAAACAAAAAATACAGCGTTCGTTTAATTCTTCTGCAACTAAATGGTTATTCAAAATTTCTTTCCGCATTTGTTGACCCCATAAAAGTCTCCAGAACGATCGAAATATACCTTCCGCGGCGCGCTGTTCTTTTGTCTTGTTCATTGATTCTAATACACGTTGTGTACATCATAGACTATAGATCTTAAATAGTTATTCTTTTGTCCACTATTGTTTTGAAGTATTCCTAGGAATAATGAAATCATTACAGTAGACACAGAAAAATATTTACAAACTCCAATAATACGCGAAGATTTTATAGGATTTCTTCCAATTCACGGACAGTCTTCTGAAAATCTAACCAATGTAATTTTGGCTCTGTGATGAGCTAGGTCTTGATATGTCCAAGTGTGTTGGGCAAGGATATGCGCAACGGTGATGGCAGGTCACATTAGTGGTGTCCAGTCTAGAATCAGGCAACAGTAGCCGAATGCAAGATACGTTCATTGTGCAAGCCATCGCTTAAACCTTGCGTCATCTAATATAATGTCAATTTCTATGGTTAAGAATTGCCTTAGTACGGTCAACGAAGTAGTGAATCTCTTTCGAAATCAGCCATTCGCAAATAAAATTCTTCAGGATGTGATTTCTACATATGCGCCAGAGAGTAAGAAAAGAAGACTTCTCCGTCTTTGCGAAACCAGATTTATCGAAAGACATGACAGTGTCTTAACATTCGTCGAACTCTTCAACTGTATTTGCATTAGTTTGGCAGAAATTTCTTAGGAAACGTGGACGATTTCTACAACGGCCTCAACTTTACTGGCAGCTATAGAAAAAAGTGAATTTCTGGCTAGCTTTCTCATTTGTGAGAAACTTTTCAGTCTCACTTTACTACATTTCTCCTGTGCTTCTTCAAGAAAAATCTCTCAGTCTAGTATCAGCCCTGCAGCAAGCGAAAGTGGTTCTAGGGACTAAGAAATCACCGCAAAGACGCAGACAAAATTTTCAACTCTGCTTCGCAGCTTTCCGATGACATGTTGAAAACAGACATGAAACTTCCACGACTTACAACGAAGCAAACAAAGCGCTCAAATTCACAAATTGATTCGGTTGAGAGTTATTACTGAGTGGCAGTCTTCATCCCTTGTCTTGATTGTGTGATTCAAAATTTAACACACAGATTTACTTCAAATGAAGATATTTTTTCCAAGTTTTCAGGTGCTTCTTCCAGGCTTCGCTTCCGTCCATGAAATGAACAAGTTGGAAAATTTAGCTCCATACTTTGATAACAGAAAAAGCTGAGTATGAGCTATGGTGTAAGAAAGATTCCACCATAGATGCTAACCTCGAGGTGCTGAAAGTCTTAGAAAACTGCGATCCAGTATATTTACGTACCATTAGATACTTACACTCTTAGCTACCTTGCCAGTATATCAACTGTTGGTGTGGAGCAGTGGCGTAGAGTGTCTCGTGCGTTTGGGGATGCTCAATAATAATGCGAACTGAAGACATCGTGATTCTTAATGTTCTCTAGAATCTAGGTTCTTGAAACAAATGTTACACTATTTCAACAGATTTATGTCAGAAGACTTCTTGAATGCAAATTATGAAACAGCTCCGCTTTAGTTCTCACGCGCGATTGACAATGAGATCACTTGTGAATTGATATATTTCGAACTAAAATAAAATTTAATATATTTAAGTCAGAATTCAACTTCTTAGATATTAATTGGGAATTAGTAGGCAATCACTATATCTACTATTTGTGTTCATTACCAAACACGGAATCACGAGTGAGAAAGAAAAATATTTCTCTGACAACCTCAAGTGTGCTGCGCTCTCGTGCGCAAACGAGCAACTTGCTCTCATAAGCCTTTGTCACCAGCAGTACGCTGCCCGTATGCTAGCTTTTCGGGACTGGAAAATCCTGGGGCAGGGGTGAAGAAGGGAGGGGAGAACCTCACCATGCGCGCATGCGTTATTGCCCGTCGCAATCTCGCGGCAGACGCTAGAAGCATTTTAGCATCCAAGCAATCAGAGGCCAACTAGTATAAACGCGCGGAATTCAATAATAGGAAATCGCTTTAAAATTAATACAAAACGTGTTTCGGTCAACGTGTTTCACTCACTTGGAAGATTATCAATACAATATTTACGCTTCTTTGTTTAATATTTCACGTGGGGATGCTCAGCATCTTAGCGTCCCCTGACGCTACGCCACTGGTGTGGAGAGGTCATTTTCTACAATGAAGAGAGAGTAAAGTTTTATACGTAGTGTAATGCGCGATAACAGACTTAGTGCACTAGCCATGATTTCAATTCATAAATGGACGCAGACAAAGTGATTGACATTATGGCTGGAAAGAAGATCAGAAAATTGCTTTTGTAGTTCACGCTTCCTGTATTTTGGATTATTGGAATAGAAAATAATAAATTAAATAGTGTGTTTAAACTTTCGAAAAAATGTTATGTGGAAATAATGTTTAAATATGTTTAAAATCATGTTGGTGTTTCATTTTTTAAGAGCATCTCCTTTAAACAAACCCGATAAAGATATAATAAATTTCGTACTATCCATTTTTTACATTTTGGAAGCCCCTCGCGAGAAATAATCCTGGCTACGGCCCTGGAAAACGGTTGAGTTTTCAACAAAATGTACTTGACATTATTTAGAGCACATGTACTCATAAATATAATAATGTGAAAAAAATCGCCGCTAATGTAAATATTAACGACGCGAGAGACAAGTAAAAGAATTAAAGTAATTTTTGAAAAAACAAAAGAATAGAGCAGTATGGCGTTTATGTCATATCATAGAGAACATTAGGCTGGAGTTTATGTCATCTCATAGAGTGCATTTTGAATTAGGCACTATCCTTACCAAAAGTTAAAAAAAAAATTGGAGTCGTTTTTGAGAAAATCTTGTTTTTGTAATTTTTTAAATTGCATATATTGCACGCAATGTTGCGCAAAACCACTAAAATTTTCAAAACAATATGCATGACCTTAATGAAAGAAATCACTATGGAGAAGAAATGTTATTTGAAGGAAAAATCTATCTTTAATTTTGAAGTTGTTGGAAAAGGCCGAAAAAATCCAAACTTTTGCAATTTTCGAAAATCCAGAGTTAACCGTGAAATTAGGACCTATGCCACTTTTATAAATGTATTTTAATCTATTCTTACAAGAAATGTAAAGAAAAATATTGCAGCCGTTTTTGAGAAAATTTTGAAAATGTCGTTTCTCGAGAACTCAACTATTTTCTGTGAAAACTAGCTCAAAATTCCGCATTTTCAGAAACGCTCCAACGCCATTTTCCCATAAATGGCTCCAAATTTTTTCTTCAGACTTTTCGAACGGATAGTGCTAATTTCACTCTTTAATATGACGTAAAGTTCATTTTGGGGATATTTTTCGTTTTTTTTAAAATTACACAAATGTAATATTTTTGAAAGGTTTCTCAAATCTTTAATATTCACATTACCAGCAATTTGTAAACATATTTATATTTGTGAATGTAAGTGCTTCAAATGAAGTTTTTTGAAAACTCAAACATTTTCTGTGAGAGCTTCAAATTTTGCGTTTTTAGTAGTGATTAAACGCCATTTTCTTAAAAACGGCTACAATTTTTTTTAAAAAATTGCCATTTAGGATGAGATTTTTGTGCTCTTAAATATTCTAAAATGAATATTTCCATTCTACCATTAGGAAACCGAAAGAAAATGTCACAAAAATGTACTTTGGGCGGCGATAGATGGTAGTTGGTTTTCTCTATGAAATGTATTTATCAAAAATACATCTTCAAATAAGATCGTGCTTAATTTTTTGAAAATACGAGTAGTTTTTCTATAATATCGTGACAAACATAAGAGCCCACTGCAAATTTACTGCGCCTCAAACAGAGGATGCCTCGTAAATTAGAATTTGCAATTTTGTATATTATTTCTTTGTTCGTTTTTACATTCGACCTTTTGATATACATTTACACATTAATCTTTGAATAAACAATTTATTTTCAAATATTGGAAATAAAAATTGCTAGCTCTTTAAGGGAGTACCGACAACGCAAGGAATGCAACAATTGAATTCCGTTCCGCTGTCGCGAATTTCTGTGGATTATGTGTCATTGTTGTGACTTGATATAGTTGTATGGTATCAGGCTTATTTTTCCAATACAAGTTTACAAAACTTTTGTATTTGTAACTTTTGTAACGTAGGAGTTGTAGAATATTCACGTAGTTTTGACAACACTGCGATGGAAACAGAGAGTTGTTCGCTTCTTGTTTCGTAAGTTTTCAATTTTTTGAAAAATACTTCGAGTTAAATCTAAAAGTTGCAATTTTTACTGAAGTTTGGTATGATAGCAATCTTGCATGTGTTGATTTTTCAGATTGATATAGCTGTTTGCAAAGGGGTTATACTTGTCTTTAAGTTGATATTTGCATGAAAATATTTAGTTTTCGCACCAAATACTGTGCCATTTGTAATGAGTAAAGTATATTTGGTAACAGTCTTGTTTGTCCAGTCCATAAATTGCTCGAAAATCATTGATTTTATGTGGAAAATTGAGACTAATGCAAAATATATTACAAGATAATTGAATAATTCCAGTTGAATAAAATGTAACTTTGTACACCTAGACGAAATGGCCTTGAATTTGAAATTCACCAGCACATTTAGTTGCTCGGGATCTAGTCTCTAGGAAGGTCCCCGAGCAACTAAACGTGCTGGTGAATTTCAAATTCAAGGCCATTTCGTCTAGGTGTACAAAGTTACATTTTATTCGACCCACACAAACAAAAACCTGTAGCCGCGAACTACATGTGCAGCCCACTCACGTCCTCGAATCTGCTCCAATAGGAACGCAAAGGCAGCCAAACACAAGCCCCCGACGTACAGGAAAAAAGGCCCTGACAATTGGTTCATCCTCAGCTTAGGACCATCATCCGCTTTCAAGTGAGTTGTGTCAATCTGCCCGTCTAGATCCATACTGTACGAGAGCATAGCGTCCCAGTGTTCGAACAATCCTGACTGCCACAGACGAAGGATAAGTTTTCAAAATGTGAAGAATAATGTGATTCCGACAGACTAAAAAAGTTTTGTAACAAGGAGATTGTAGAGGTTCTTTGACTATGTGCAGCAGTTTTCGACCCTGCAATGTATATTTTCTATAGCGAGAAACGGCTGAATAAATGCTTTCGTCCATACAAGTTGCAGCCTTCCCTGTCTCAACTATGTCTCGAACGCAGATATCCCTGTCACTAATGTTTTTTATGTATATACAATTGTCTCTTAGTTTCCCTAAATTACCGATTTTACCTTTATAAATATTAGTTATGTAGGGTCCAGTGGCATAGAGTCTGTCAGTCGCTGCCACAACGTCCTTGACGGAAACCAGGTCCTTAAAATGAGGAGATCTTAGAAAGCCAAGCAAAAGTCCTGTGTATGTGTTTCCGACTAGCATATGCAATAATATTGCGCACATTGCTATTGTTCTCTGAGAGTTCCAAATAGCTGACCTTGAGGAACTTCCGGTTAGCATAATCTCCAAAATGTCGAAAACCGAGGAAACGATGATTGACATTTGAAATCGACGATTTTGCACCAGTGCCCACGCAAGTACAAATTGCACCATCATCCCCAGAAGCGAGCTCCAGGTTTGCCAATCGAAGGGCAGCAATAGCACCAAACCAAAGGGCATACGCTGAGCCCGGCGCACCACCAGGTGGTTGTTAGCCTAGGAAAACATTAGAAAGGATTCTCGATTCATTAGAAAACATTCTTGCAGAGGATTCATTGATTACATAGTGTTAACTACAATATCCAGCGCGTGCATATAATATCCCTGTATATGGGGTGTTCGTCGTCCACTAGAACGTAAGATCCGGCGCCGACCCACACGTAGGTAGACGGGATGTATTTCTCCAGGTGTCTCCACGCCCGTCGTGCCCCCCGTACGAGACAAGCTCTAAACTTATGTACACGTTAACTTCCGCGGCTCGATTCCATGTCTTCTTGGCTGTTTGGGTAATGCCGGTCGTCGGCTGAAAGGCCGACGTTTTGTCTGTCATGTCGTCTCTTGCCTAAAAAGCATGCAACACGACAGGCGAAACGCCGACCTCTCGGCCAACGACATGACATCACCCGGACAGCCAAGAAGACACGCTCTAAACTTCCTGGTGTGTGTGTGTGTGTGTGTGTGTGTGTGTTTGTGTATTGCTTGTGCGTGGATGCGTGTGTAAGGAGAGAGGGGACAAGTACGAAAAAGGAAGATGGCGCGCTCTCTGTGGCTACTGCTCCGGCGTTCGCGTGGTATTGATCGGAGAAATCGCGGAGAACCACCTAACAGAGCCGCTGGCCGCAATAATTCTCCAGATAGAGACTGAATTCAACCTAGCTGTCTAGCTAGTGTCGTAAATTCGTTACTGTCGGGAGTCGAACAATCGAACTCTAGGACCTCTGGGTTTACGACTATTTTCCTTCAGAGGGAGGACAGTGAGTAACGTAGCGGGTTGTTATTGTCATTTGTCTCTATCTGACAACGGGAGAAGACTCTGAAAACAAGCAGAACGCGTTTTGAGAACGTTTGGAGACTAGATCGAAGGTTTCTCGGTTTCTCTAATTGTGGGGTTTATGCAAAAGTATGCATGATTTGTATTACAAGAGATAACATCTTGGCGTTTGTAAAAGTTGAAAGGACTTGATGTAAGTTGTAGACCTGCAAGATGGAAATTTTCTTATTAAATTGTTGTTTTAATTGTTGAGAAAGTCTAAAATTTCTCATAAGATGAAGCAGTCGACGGTGTATCGATGACGTATCTGTGGGTCTTTGACGATTGAGACAGTACTCCTTGCACTCCTCATGCTACGTCAGTACTTTGATTCTAACTACAGTAAAACTGTCTAAGACGGAACCTCACATTTCCTTAAGAAATGTCCGACTTGTCAGGTTTCCGTCTTATAGAGCGTTGTCAAAATTTGATCATCCAACTTAAGTACAGTATTTTCGACATAATTTAGTTAATAAAACAAAATAATAAAAATGAAGCATAATTAATGAATGAAAATATTGCAGGAATTAAAAAATCAATAGCAAAACACGGATAATGTATGTCAAGTATTTACTCTGAATTTTACAATAAATTCAGCACACTGAAATATACTACTCTAGAATGACAAGACAGAATGAATCACTCCGTTGTCTTAGATCGTGACCCTTTGCATTATGCCATTCCAAAGACAGTACCGAACATTTAAAAATAAATTTCCTTCTTAGGTAATCATCACTATACGTTCTCTAAGGAACACTTCATTGCCTGTCAGACGGATTTCCGGATTGTAGAGGTCAGTTTCACCTATAAATTCGTTCTCTTCTAAGATTTTTTGCACGGATGCAGGTTTCCGCTTTGGACGTGTTTGACTATAGTTCGTAGCGTTGATCTCTTCGACAATCTGCGCTTGAATATGACACGTGCTGAGATAGCTCAGAGCTCACATTACCAGTGATACTGCACAAATTCTGGCTGTAAAATCCTAGGGTGCAAGTTCCGGCGGTGGCACATTTTTCGACATTAGCTAGGTAGGTCGAGTTCTGCTGCTATGTACGTAGATATTATCTGGGTCGAATTCAGTTGCGGTGTGGAGGAGAATGCTTGCGGCCTGCTGCTCTGATCGGTAGTTCTCCGAGATTTCTCCGATTAACACCAGGCGAATGCTGGAGCAATAGCCTAACAAACGGGCCACGAACCGCGCGTGATCTTCCATTCCTTATTCTTTTCCTTGCCTATCCCTTGCACACGCACTTACTTGCACTACTCTACAAACATTTCGGGGAGACCAAGGCGCTTAGAGCTTGTCGCGGCTGGAGCAGTATCATCGTGGGAAGAGATATGTGGAGAGGGAAAGCCCGCATGCAGGTAGGCGGCGGATTTCACCATTCGGCGGGAAAAGAAACCCGTCACCTCTTGGGATATGAAATTCACTAAATGTATCAACACCACAACTGACGGCAGTTAATGTGTCCGGAATATCAGTTAATCAATTTAATGTGGTGAAAACCGACCAATTTAATGTGGTGACCGACCAATTCCAAAAATAGAAAGAATGCTTATCCTGCCGTCATTTCTTTTTTAATTATGTGCATGTAATTTTACCTGTGCTATAAATACAGTATGTTCTGTCAAAGTTGAGGCTTTGGTGTCCACGAGACTGCCCCAAGGCACATTAGTCAAGATTAACTCCGCCTCCAGAACATCCCTTAATTGCTCAAACGAGTACGTTATCCACTGCATACCAAATTCCATGAGCAGACGAGCAAATTCATAATCACGACCTCCAAATTGTGTTTCGCCTCTTCTGTTATTCCACATATTTTGTTCGCGAACGAGGAAATTGAATGTAATTTTTTTCAAATTTTCCAATCCGATGTTCTGCTGCAATTTTCTGGTGGGTCCGTCAAGTTGATTTCTACAAAAATCTGTAAGACGCTGCCATAGAAATTGCCAGTCTTTCCGTATCGGATCGTAGGTGCCAGCAAAAGCCACATACGGGTCTCTACCTAGAATCAGGTGAATCAAATCATTTGTGCCGAGCAATAGAAAGAGATGTTTGCTGATATCTTTCGTACACTTTTCTAGATTGCGATTGTTCAAATGCACTATCATGAAAACACCTAAAGGGTTAATTGATGGAAAAGTCCATATGATACGAATGAGTGACTCAACATCCATCATTCCAGGAGCAACTGTCACGATGTGAATACTTGCACGAGTACGTAGTATTTGTAGGTTTGTCAGTGGTAGGTTGCTGCGTGCACCGAGGCTGACGTGCTCCATGGGGGAGGTAGATCGACTAACAGCAGAATTGAAACCTGCACACACAGATGACGTATGTATTTTATTTGATTTATTTTCGTCAAAGTAAAAGCTGTATATGACGTAATCTTAGTAGTACAAACTGCGCATGTTCTTTTCAGCTTCAGAATCTCTTCCCCACCCTTTAATCGTAAATAGTAGAATGATGAATAAAAGTACCCATAAAGGGCGATTTGCAACATTTGAAAATTAGACATTGTTGCTCCCGAGTTTTGGAAAACTAATTTGTATCTGTGAACGAGCTACAAATTTTAATTTTTAGTATTGCTAACAAAATTGTAACCCATATCCACAAGTGTACTCCTACCTACCACAACTACCAAATGCAGATCTCAAAAATACGCGCGCGTAGTGAAGCTACATTTAAGTCCAGAAGCAAAAAAAGGGGTCCATCTCAGAATTTACGTACTTAATGGATCAGGGAAATTGGACAAAACATGATCGAGATGGGGGTTAGTGACCCAGAAGCTGAAAAACATTATTTATTAAAGGCATATTAAGTTTTTTTAAAATACAAATATAAAGTAATGCATTGTGTATCATTGTTAAAATAAATATTATTTCTCTTTTTGATGGTCAGTATACTCGTAGTTTCGAAATGTACGGAGACAGTAATTCAACAGAAAATATTGTACTTGTATTTAAACTTGTGTATAGAAAATAATTTAAATTTTTAAATTATTAAAAAAATTAATTAATTAAATATTTTTTATCGAAAATCACTACAAAAAAGTCACATACAATTCATGTACATTGCTCTACAACACTTTGCCAGATGACATTAAACGATCAATTTCGATAGAAAAGCTTAAGTCCCAAGTAAAATCTTTTCTGCTGCATAACTGTTTCTATACAATTCGAGACTATACCGAGCATCAAAAAGGAAAGTAACATTAATTTTAACAATGATAGTTAATGTAATTATATATCATTTGGACTGTATAATTCTAAAGAACCTGTAACAAGTATTGTACCACAGTTTCTGGGTTGATGGCCCTCATCTCGATCAGGTTTTTCGTCCAGTTTCCCTGATCCTTTAAGCAAATGCTGAGATGGTCCTTTGTTTGCTTCTGGATATAAATGTAAATTCATTCTTTGTGCACGTCTTCTGAATTTCTGTAGGAAATATAGTTATTCAAATTATCGTTTTCCATATTTTCGCGGCAAAAAGTATTATTCTTTCATGAAGAACATGAGGGTTAAGGGCAGAAATTTATAGCTAATTTTCCTTTGAAAATATATTGTATTATATAGGAGAGAATATTTTGTCAACAAAACTTGAAAAAAAAACGTTTTTTTGTATTCAAAATTCGACTAGAATATGGTTTAGGATAGAGATCACAGAATTATGAAAACGTGCACCAATTTCACTTCTCCCCATAGTTCGTCAAACACAGTTTTTAACTGTTGTTGACGTAAATAAATAAATAAAAATATGGATACAATAGTATTTTAGTACTACTTAGTAGTAGTATAATAGTACATTCAAAATACAGTATATATTTTTTATTGATCCGCCGCAGAAAAATGGAATTTAAATATACAGCTAAACCTGAAAAAAAACAAACGTCGGTAAGGGATAAAACGTGGTAATTTCTAATATTAATACTAAAACTAATTAGGGAAAGTCTGTAGCACCACTAGTTTTTATTATTCCAGTAATTTAAATGAACGAGAAAAGAAAATATTCTGTACGTAAAACTTTCGCGCATATGATTCCGTGTGGACAAGTTGACCCCATGAAACAAATTTTCTGTGACCCGCAACAATCCCCTTGCTAAATAATGAGGGTAAAAACTGGGCAAGCTTGGGTAGGCGAAATTTTAGAAATTTGCTTGTTGAATAAGTAACATTCTTTACGTTAGGAAGGGGAGCGGGGAATATCCCAGATAATATAAATACATTTCAGGAGGTTTAGTTTATTTAGAGTAAATAAAGTAAATAAAGCGGAAAATTCCAGATGGCTATTCCTAACTTGAGACATAGGTTTATTAATGTTTAGAGTAATTTTCAGATATATCTCTGGGGTACATTACAGATGGCTCACACTACGTGGGTCTGAGTATACACTCCTGTGCTAGATCAAGTGCAGGTAATTACGTTCTTAACGGTTTTTTTCTGTGTGACTGAAAGATAACCGAGTAGTACGGCAAGCAAAGAAAGATCGAGAAGAAGACTCGTATTTACTCACTATGTAGTACGTGCAGTTTTTCTACATTACCTGAGGACGTAGAGTGTCGTCCAGGCACGTCAGGAGATTCCTCACATTTCGTAAGTATGCCTCCGCTTCAAAATGCACGTGCGATACTTCTTGGACGAGCACTCGGCGCCCTTTGTATGGTGATACGAACTGCGAAAATGTTTGCACCGCCAGTTTCAGGAGTAACGTGAATTTACTGAAACACAATCAGCGACAATGTTATTAACTAACATATACCGAATAAAATACAAAGGGTGCAGCAAAAATCATGGGAATACGCCAGAAACTCCCCTCATTACGAACTGTGGACGTAATTTCACCCTTTCGAACCTCGAATGGCAACCACCGGCTGAGGTAGCTCAGGGCAATCAGTTGGTGTCACTACAATACTTCTGACCGAGAAGCCCTAGGGTTCGAGTCCCGACAGAGACAGAATTCTCCACTCTAATTACACAACCAATTGATGTATTAGCTATGGTGCTAAATTGCCCCGCTGTGTGGAGGAGAATTTTATGCTGCTGACTGCTTTGATTGGTAATTTTCCGGAACTGTCCGCGCGAGATCTTTTTTCCCCTTCCTTGTCCATCCTCACCCTTTACTTACTTTTTCATGCACTACACTACCACACATCTCCGGAGCGGTTCTCCGCTGGTGAAAGATACTTGGATCCGGAAAACACAGCATGCTGACGTGTAGGTCGGCGCCGAATCTCATTATCCAACGGGAGAAGATCACAAACCGCCGTCCATGATAAAAATCTTGCACTATACGTACAGTTATAATGACTTGGAAATACGAAATCAAACAATTTCCCGTTGTTTCCAATATAAAAAGTCTGAAATTTCAACATATGTACAATAGTAAATAGCTGAATGATTTTTTCCAAAGCATTTGACAGTGTTGAACACACCAACATTTAAAGCATTGCAAACTCAAGCCGTTCCTCCCAAATACATAAGAATTTTGAAGAAATTGTACAAAAAACAGCACAGCTAAGATCAAGACTGACATTGAAGGAGACGTATTCCAAATAAAAAAGGGTGTAAAACAAGGAGAACCTCTATTATCCAAAATGTTCATCAGTTTACTCGAAGATGTTTTTAGAACGCTGAAATGGGAGAACGAGGGACTGCGAATAAACGGAAGAAGACTAAACAACCTCAAATTTGCCGACGACATCATTATACTAGCGACCTCTCAACAAAAAACTACAAAAAATGTTAGACAAAACTACATAAAGAAAGCAGAAAAGTAGGGCTCCATCTAAACTTAAGTAAACAAAATTAATGACAAACCATAAGGAAATCCTTATAAAAATTGATGATAAACAGAATACGTACAAGAATATACTTACCTGGACAACTGATATCGTTCAACAAAAGACTTAACACGAAATTGACAGAAGAATTACCCTCACCTGGCAAAAATTCTGGAGGCTTTCCTTCATCCTACTAGACAAACATATAGGATTAAAAATAAAGAGAGAAGTAATAGACCCTTGTCTATTACCAACACAAACTTACGGATGCCAGACTTCGTCCTTAACCTCAACTCAAAACTAAAAATACTCAAGGTGCCAAAACAAGATAGAAAAATTCTCAATATCTCCCTTAAAGACCGACATAACGCGCGTAGAAATAAGGGGCAAAACCAAAATAAAAGATTCACCTGAAGAAGCTGAAACACTGAAATGGAAATGGGGCGGACGTATTGTAAGACACAACGACCAAAGATGGTCACACACAACAACAATATGGGAACCAAGAATTGGTTGGCGACTCCCTGGAAGGCAACACAAACGATAGTCGGACGGCTTCGGGGAGGAAATCGGCAATAGTGGACGAGGCTGGCCCAAAATAGGTCAACTTGGAGGTGAAGCCCTAACATGAATATCTTCCTGCTCCTGCAAAAATAGACAAAGAATAACAATGAAGTGAAAAGTGTATAACCAAATAAGTGAAAAAAAGTGTCAGAAACGTGGAAAAAATAAGTGATTAACAAAAGTGTTAATAACAAACGAAATGCATAACGGTATCAATGTACAGTCAGTTAAAGTAGCTATACAAATGAAAATTGTCAATAACAAGCATAGTAAGAATAGTCAACTAAGTCAGTTAACTAATGACGTTGAACATTACCACAAGTGTATTACCAGAAAGCGAACTAGCTATGTACAAGGCCACAACTAGCTGACAGTACAAAGCTTCCCTGAGAAATCAGGAGGCCTCAGCCCTACATGGGATTGTATAGGCTAATAATAATAATAATAATAATAATAATAATAATAATGAACAAAAAGGATTTCGTAAAGGCTCTTATGTCTGTAAGGAAATCTTGCCACTGAATAAAGTCATCTTGAATGATGTAAAGAAACGAAAACGTAATTTGAGCATGGCTTGGATTGACTACCAAAAGGCCCTTTGATAGTGTACCACACGACTGGATTTTGAAGACCGTGGAGAACTATCGATTTCATCCCACACTTATTGAATTTTGCAGGCTAGTATGAAGTCGTGGAGGACCAGGTTACTAATACACAGCGGAAACCAAGCAGTAGAAACCAGAAGTATTCAGATCAACAGGGGTATTTTTTCAAGGAGATTCATTATCCCCTCTGCTGTTTTGCATTAGTTTCATCCCACTATCTAGACAGTTGTCGCAAGCTGACTTTCGTTACAAGCTCCACGGTGATGAATGGCAGTATCACATTTGTTTTACATGGATGATCTTAAAGTTTTTCCTAAGAACGAAGCGATTCTCTCCCAAATGCTGTCTGTCGTGAATGACTTTAGCAATGACATCTGCATGAAGTTCGGTCTTGACAAGTGTGCAAAAACCACATTTAAAAAGAGACAAACTAACAACGTCAGAGAGCATTGAAGTGGATACGCACACTGTGATTCAAGATCTTGAGCCAGGTAAAACTTACAAATATCTGGGCATTGAAGAATGTGGATACCATCTCCGAACGACACAATGAAGAGAGAATTCGCAGGGAGTATTATAGAAGAGTGAGACTTGTTCCTGCAGTCCGCTCTGAACTCAAGGAATAAAATATCAGCAATAGGTAGTTTGGCGGTGCCTGTAGCCGAATACAGTTTCGGACTAGTAGACTGGATTGAACAGGAAATTCGCATCATGGATCGAAAAACCAGAAAACTGCTTACAATGCATCATGTCGCCCACCCCCGAGCTGATGTACATAGACTTTATGTTTCACGTAAGGAAGGAGGAAGAGGCCTGAGACCAAATTGAAGCCTCCTGGCACAATGCAATAACCGGGATGGGAAAGTATGTAGTCAGCCATCAAGATGACCCACTAATGAGGCAGGTCATTGAAATCTGACCGGAAGAATGGGAAACAGAGGCATTGTAAGTGTAGCAAGAAGCATTGCGAAAAGACCATGCAAGACACCCAGAATGACAGAGACACTGAACTTCTGATGCTACTTAACATGAAATTTGAGGCACAGAAAAGATTAAAGAAACCGTGGAGAGACAAACCACTTCACGGACAATACCTAAAAAGAATTTGAAAAGGTGCAGATCAATAAAGATCAGTCATTTATGTGGCTTTAAAAGGTGAAGAATGAAGCCAGAATCCGAAGCACTTGTGATAGCTACCCAAGATCAGGCCTTGAGAACACGACATTATGATGAAGCGGTTCTCAAAATTTTCCCAAGATGATAAATACTGCATTTGCCAGGAACACATAGAAACCATTGACCATATTGTCTCAGCTGGTATAATCCTTGCAAAGACAGAAATACTTGAAAAGACACGACATGATGTGTAGCTACCTCCACTGGCAGATCTGTACCGCCCTCGAAGTTCCAAACACATGCCCCAAGTGGTACTCACCACTCACCAAAACTGGAGACTTCTGTTGGATTGTGTACTATATTGTACGACCAACAAATTCAAACTGATCGCACGATAGCGGCAAACAAACCGGACATAGTTATCCGGGATTTGGAGAACAAATCGTGTTACTTGTCGATGTTGCTGTACCTTGCGATCAAAACTTCGTTACCAAGGCGGCAGAGAAACGTCTTAAATAGAAGAGTTTTGGAAATCGAGATCAGCCGAATGTTTTGGCGTGTAAGCACAGGTCGTCCCGATAGTTATCGGAGCTCTGTGATTTGTTCCGCAAAATTTGTGTAAGAACTTGTCTCAACTCCCAGGTAATTCAAAATACTGAGAAGTGCAGAAATCACTTTATTTGGAACAGCGCACATTTTGCGCAAAGTATTGTAGAGGCACCGACAGCCCCTAGATCTGCTCCTTAGGTAGCTGGTTGCAACATGGAGTAGATTTTACAATTAGCCGACGCATAACATCTTTAGTCATGATATAGAGGGATGATAATAATAATAATAATAATAATAATAATAATAATAATAATAAGGGGGGTGATCCATGTCCACGTTCCCGCCATGCCCCCTGGGACCCTTCCATATAGATAATGTGGATGCTAAATGACCTCGGTGAAGATCAACGGGCCAAGAGGCGGAAGAGGATCCATGGATTCCAACGGTTCCTGGCGCGGACGAGTCTTCAGAGAAGCATACCTCTATTAAACAACCTGGGCTCAGCTGGCTCCGGCTATCAGTACCCAGCAAGGGCCCCTGCCTAGGGTCACAGGCGAAGATCTAGCGAGGGAGAAGTCGCACCCACGAGCAGTCTACCCTGAGGGATAAAACCCCAACAAAAAAACCTCTGGCTGTAGCAATAAAACGCAATCCACAGGGACTTTTCCCCTCTTTTTCACCCTTATTCCGAAACAAGAGGGAACCTGGTTTCTCGGGTTTGCACCCCCGCCACTCAGAGAAGCTTTGGAAAGCAGCCACTAGGTATAAGGAAGCCTCGGCCTCATCTGGTAATGATGTTGCTCCAGATGAGGAAAGACGACAGGCCCATTATGATGACTTGTGCTACGAACCATCGGAAGAATCAGAACGAATTGACTTAAGGGACAACCACCATCAAGAGTAAAATGCTCGAAAGCGGCAACACAGCCATTGACCAACATGGCTTCAGCGGCAACACAGCCATTGACCACCAGAGGAGGAATGCATAGACAGCGGATACAATGGAATGTGGAAATGAACCAATTCCTACTGCGCACTTATTATAGAGTGACCCGCTGCGAAATAGAATTGACCTGCGATAGGGAGCTCATCCATTCGCAGTTCGTACAGCAGTTTCATAATCTACCTGTTACTGAACAGGGTCTAGCTAGTCAAAGAGCGTCAATTGCGCGAAATAACCTGGTACCATTGGCAATACGAGAGCGTATTCTGGAAGAAGTTGCAGGAGAGAGAGAGAGAGAGAGAGAGGAGGAGAGAGAGAGAGAGAGAGAGAACAACACTCCGAAGATAATGAAAATGCCAGAACAGTGGAAGAAGATGCACAAGAAAATACCACCAGTCCAGAGAGACCATGCATTTCCCATCAGAATGATGTAATAAAACAACAGATGGAGTCTGAGTTAAATATGATGCTGACTAAATTCAATGGGTTAATGCCAGAAAAGAGACCAAGTATGCCCAAACAATTCATGTCATCCAAACTGAGAGATCAGATGAATATCATGAACAACTCTGTTCTCCCATGAAAGATTGGGAACATGATCACCTATTCAGATCTAAATGTGTATTTATAGAGTTCAGCAGCAAATATCGTTAAATTAAACGGGGGTAACCTGAAAGAAACATTTGCTAAGTGTAAGCTGCCAAAATTAAAGAGAAAGAAACCACCATGCAGAAGGAGATTAGAACAAAAAATAAGTGAGTTGAGAGTTGACGCCGGAATAATAACAGCCTGTATTAACAACAGAAATAAGAAACTTAAGAAGAAAAATGCACGCTACTAGCAAAAGGTACAGTAAACACGCCCAATTTGATAAACCAAATAGCATACCATCTGAATATCTTGACACAGTCAAACAAAAATTGAGCGCGTATGCAAAACGGTTAAGATGTTATAAAAAAGTCAGAAGAGAAAGGAGCATAATGCCAACTTCAAAAGAGACCAGAATGCATTCTATAAATCTTTACACATACAAGATACTGAGACGAAACATGCCGCCAACTAATGACGAAAATCGAAGGCTACTGGGGAGGTATATGGTCGACTGGAATTAATATAATGCTGAAGCAAGCTGGTTTGAAACAATTCTCAAATCAGCCGAAAACGAATTGTACCCATGGAGAGCTTCCAAATTGAGACAATAAAGCCTATCCTTGCCAAACTAAAGAATTGGAAGAGCCCTGGAAGCGATAAAATTCATAATTTTTGGCTGAAGAACTTATCAGCCTTGCATAGTAAGTTCGTTGAATGTATAAAGGCTTTTAATTGAAGAACCTCAAGGCATTCATCATTTGACCACAGGTGTGATGTATCTCATACCGAGGGTTCCAGGAGTCGTAATCTGGCAAGATATAGGCCTATAACCTGTTTAAACACATTCTACAAACTCTTAACCATCATGTGTGTCTAAGATACTGGAAGATCACTGTAACGGTAAGAATATCCTAGATAGAACAACAAAAAGGATGTAAGAAAGGCTTGCTAAGATGTAAATAACAACTTATTATTGACTCAGTAGTTTTGAAAACAAGCAAGTAATAAGCAAAGAAATATATTTGCAGCATGTATAGATTATCAGAAAGCTTATGATTCGGTCCCACATGACTGACTTATAGATGTGCTAAAAATATACAAAATCCATCCCAACTTGATAGATGTGCAATCTCAACAACAGCGTGGAAGACAGAAATAATATTACAAAACCAAGGAAGATAATATTATCACAAATAAAATTGACATCAACCGAGGTATCTTCCAAGGAGATTCTTTGAGGCCACTTTGATTTTGCTTGGCTCTGAACCCCGCTATCCACTACCCTCAAACAGCAGTAAGTTTGGCTATGAGATAAAGAATCAGCACCCCTCGTACAGACTTTCCTATCTGGCATATATGGATGATATAAAGCTGTTTGCATCAACAGCCAGTTAGTTGAAGCAGCTCCTCAGTATTACCGAAACTTTCTCAGAAGACATCGAAATATGTTTTGATATAGATAAGTGTAGAACGGATAACGTGGTACGTGGCAAATTGACGAGGGGTCTGGAATACGAGATGCAAAGAAGCGATCTTATTAAATCGTTAGAACATGATGAAGTGTATAAGTATCTTGGTCTAGAGCACTCTCGAACAATAGCCCATTCGGAAGTGAAGAAACGTATAACCGCAGAATTCAAGGGCCGACGCAACAAATGTTCTCAAAACATCTTTGAATTCGTGAAATCTTGCCAATGCAATAAATACCTACGCTATTCCTGTGGTCATCTATTCAATGGACTTAATAAAATGGAGTCAGACAGACCTTGAAGCAATGGATAGATATGTCAGAACCCAAATGACCCAATATCAATATCATCATTCTAAGTCTGCTGTTGAGAGGATCAATCTACCTCGTGAAAAAGGTCGAGGCATAACAAATATAACCAACAGTAATGCCAACCAAATCTCTCTTATGAGAAAGTACTTTCATGAGAGGACAGAAACATCGACACTGCATAAGGCTATAGTAGTAGAGGCTGATTTCAGTACCACCCCCTTAAATCTTGCAAATGCTCAGTTTCAAACAGAGCACACAAGTCATGAAAGCCTGATGCAAACAGTGGTGTCGAAAAGAGTTGCATGGTAGACATCCCAATGAGCTATCAGGCCAGAACATATATTTTAAAGTTCCAACAGGTGATTGACACGTGGTTTCCTATACCATAGATAGAAGGCTTTATGGTAGCTATTCAAGACCAGGTTATCGCAACAAGAAATTACTTACGATATATAATAAGAGACCTCTCCATAGTAAGTGATGAATGTAGAAGATGCTGTGCACGCATGAAAACATCCAGCACATCCTTGCCAATTGTAGTGTGTTGGCTTCCACTGTCTATAAAGTTAGGCACGATAATATGAGGTAAATAATTCACGGACAACTAATAAGAAAATACGGACCTGAGTCCTGTAATGTCCCATATTACAAATATCATCCTTCTACAGTCTTGGAAAATGAAGAATGGAAGCTCTACTGGGACAGAAGCATTATTAAAGATATCACAATTTCGAACAATAGGCCAGATATAAATAATTATGAACAAGCAATGATGATCGATTTTGCAGTCAACAATAATCGAGAATTTGTTCGTAGCTGACAATTCAGAAATATGATACCGTTGACTCAGGAGCTTCGCCACAATGGAAACTTCAGAATATCGGTTTACAACCGATAATTATGTCCTCCTCAGGATTAGTACCAAAACACACAGTGCATGCAAATCAAGTGCTGGAATTACCATTCTCTTGCGTAGAACAAATGCAGAAAGCAGTAATACCGGACATGCTGGAGAATAGTAAGAGAATTCCTGGGATGTACGACTGATTGGGACACGATTGATTGAAATGTCAAGAGTAACATTCGTTCGTGTCTTGTCCTCTACGAGGACCGACTGAGCGTAGACCAACAATGGTCAGGTGAATGGTCCTGCATATAGTGCAGAGAGGGAAAAATTCGGATAATGATAATAATAAATAACTGAATGAAATGGAACAACAAAAAGTATCATTGTGTATATTATGTGAGGACAGACATAATTTGTGAGTAGCGTAGTGGCGGCAGCTCTTTTAGAATGCGGCAAAATTTCATAATAAATAATTATAATATCTTGTAAAAATTTGAACCATTTCATTTCATACTTTTGTCGCACATACGATTCTGACTGATTATCATATGTACGTAATATTTCACTACTTATGTGGGACGTCTTTAAATGAATGTTTAATAATGGCATCTTGTTCATTGTGGCAACTGGCAACACCGTCTGTATTGACTTGTCGGGATTCCCTGTATTTTATTTTGTGCTTGAATTGTTTATGACCAATATTCAGTGAGAATGACTTTTATCATACAAAGAATGCTGTTCTATATTGTATAATAACATCTGCAAATTAGATTACAGTACGGATAAATCCCTCCAGGAAAGTCCGTGAGTGATGCTTTGATTGATTGATTGATGATTGTTAGTGATTCATGGCGCGTGAACACCTGACGTCATTAGTCCCGTTGTGCATGTTATTCATCGGGAGGTGGCGGTGATATTCCTCCAGCGGCGAGATTGGGCGCCGACCTACTGTCGACTAGCGGGTTTTCCCCAGCTAGGTATCTCCCACCAGACGAGCACCGACAAGCTCTAAGCACCACCCGACCGGTCTCCCGGCATGTGTGGTTGTGTAGTGCATGTCCGTGTGTAAGGGGTGTTGATAGGACAAGTAAGAGGAACGAAAGATCGCGCGCGGTTTGTGGCCGGTTTGTTAGGGTCCTGCTTCGGCATTTACCTGGTGTCGATCGGAGAAACCACGTAAAACTACCGATCAGAGCAGCCGGACGCTAAAATTCTCCTCCAGACAGCGACAAGTTAGTGTCGAAAATCCTGCCGCCGCACAGTGTGTAATTTTGGCCAACTAGCTGGAAAAAATTCAATTTTCGACTGAATTGAAATAGCAAAATTGTTATATTTCTGTGTAGTAGTATGTCTGAACTATGTGGAAACGTTGTTAGTTTTCTCTTGAAGGTCACGAGGACCCCATGGTGCATGTCCAAAGACGTCCATCGCCGCTCAGCCAGCGCTCAGCTCCGAATGGCCCTTTCAGTCCGTAAAGTTCTCTTGGTAGGAATACACTACTCGTCTCATTCTGTGATTTGTGGGTTTACTATTAGTAATCTACATGCTTTTACGATTATTTTTATGTGGATAAAATTTAAGTATTTATTTTTGATGGGCCTAAAAACGTTAATGGAAAAGGTGAGCGATTTATATTGAATGTATTACACGTTCTCTAAATTCAATTAGACTTTTAGTGTATTATACACCATTATACACCTTTCGCGCCATATACATTTTAAAACTAGTACTTTTGGGTTCTTAATCGTGAAAAGACTAGCTGCTTATACCTGCTTATCTGAATTATATACACATTTTTAGAGAAAGGGTCTTCAAGTTACCCGCAGGTTGTTATTTGATATATGAGTAACAAATTCAATTGATAAGAGATCTGAAGCTGTATTAAATGTTTTCTTACGTGAATTAGGAATTATAGAACCTCACAAAGCATTTTTGAACAAAATTAAGTCTTACGTTAGATGTATTTGTCAAAAAGTTGAAACCGGATTGCAAAACTCCGTAGAAGTAAAGAGTCGTTCTTGAAATATAATTCGTCCTGGCTACAAGAAAACTCTTACCCTTCCTGATTGAATGTTAAAGTCAGTCCCAGGTCCATCACAAATAAATGTAAAATTAATAGAGCTAGAAGACCTTATGAGTTCTTTCAGGTACTGTGGCATTAAAGCCAAAAACCATACAATTGAAACCTTTTGTAGACACTACTAGCTCAGAAAAGTTATCCATAGCTATTGAAATCAAACTAAGGAAGTATGACAAAAGATATGTGGCAGCTATAGATATGGAGCTCTGTGAAGCCTCTTCCAATAGGAGAATTACAATTAACAAAGCTCGAAGTTCCATTCTCCCAAAAGCCTGCATCATTGTCACTTGCTTTGATGATGAATAACAATATTTCAAACCCGCCAGTAAGTACACATACGCCAACAAAAAACTGATTTTGAGTGCATTTTGCACATTTCTTATCGCTCAGAAATACGAACATGGCAAGTAAGAGTAGAAGAAAATAAAGCGAATAAGAACTAGAAAAACGTCAAGAGCAAACGCAAATATGAATTTGCTCCACCGGCTGCTTATTAGCTCAGATCCATTCAAGTCGAGCATAAGCGCCAAAACTATAACTGCACCCAAATATGTGAAACATGAACTTTTCGTGTTATTAGAATGAAGGAATAAGGCAAAAAAGAGACGGCATATTTAGAAGAATCACCATCAGAAGAATACGCGGGTAGTGTTTCAAATAATTTGTTAATATTTGTTGTACATTCCTCTCACTTAATTTTTGTTTTTATATTTTCATTTTCGGCTTTTTATTTTTGGATACTTTCATTTTATTTTTCTGGCATAGTGAGTTTTGTAAAATTCAAATATTATGTCCAATAGAGTTAAACAAATTCAGCGTTTGAAAAACGTATACTGTCATGAGGGCTAATTAAAGTATTGAAATTTCCTAAATATTTTACAAAATATTTTGTAAAAATTTAAGTTTTATGAGCACATTTGTTTATTTGAGACATTATTTACACAACAGACCTCCAAAAACTACGAGAAATTCATTTCAAAGAGAGGTTATTAATTTTTTCCTCCTAGATCGTCAAAATTACACACTGTGGCCGTCGGGACTCTAAACAAGGGCCTCCCGGACATGCACTGTGCTGTGACATTTGTTGATACACTGAGCCACCTCTCCCGGTGTGATTTGTTGCGCCTTAGTCATTTTAATTGTTCGTTATTATTAGTCGACGCAACACTTCCCTTAGCCCCTCATTGAGCCGTGAGCGCCTTTGGCGGAGCAATCCTCCATAATATTTGCATAACACTCGCTGCGGCATACAATTTTTTCTCTATAGTACATAGTAGTACACAAGAACGTATAAAGCTGCTTGATCAGTTTCCGTTGTTTCTCCGGACGGCAGGTGAATGCTGTAGCATTACCATTAGAACCGAGCACCGACCGCGCGCGATCTTTCCTTCGTCTTCCTTGTCTATCCTCAATCCTGACATACTTACACTGACATGCACGTGTAACAATTATTGTGGGAATGCGTCTTCTTTTTTCGAATCGTCAATTCTCCACGGAGATCAACATTGCTTGCTTGTAAATAAAATAAAGTTTAGTTGTTCTCTTTTTGCCGAAATGAGTAATTCTCTCCACCAAATTGTTTGAAATTTGATTATTACCTCATCTTTGAAGATTTCTGTTCCAAAGTTTTGAAATAAAGATAATTGCTCGCCGTTGTCGCCAAAATGGGAACTATATTCCTGACACTCGTGCTCTTACATGTTAACATAATCTAGTGCTTTTTTTTGTTTCATCGCATTTCTTGCGACAGGTATCGACTTTCCCATTTACTATCTAATGAAAAAGTTTGACCCTTTATTGAACCCTAAACACTCTCCACGTTTACTCACTGCAGATGAAACACGAGGTTTCTATTGTGATATACCAATATATCATATATTTAGACAGTAACATTTGCTGTAAATGGGTTGGGTTGTAAGGGTATGCAAATGGGAATATACAGCCTTAGCAACGCCGGCGTAGCGGTTGGCAAGGTCAATAAACTGCATTCAGGCCTTGAATAGGTGGGGGCACTGGATAGACAGAAATATAAGATAATTTGGGCTTGGTTTAGAAAGGAATAACCATCGAGAGCGTGGCAACTTGATTTGGTAAGAAATGGATGGATTGGCTAAGGGAGAATAGACTGTCGACTCCTGACGGAAGTTTGTCGTTTTGTTTAAAAAAATAAGAATGAAGGATGAATACCTAGGCTTGGAGGGCTAAAAACGGAGGAGTAAATTCATTCTGATAGAGGCCGTCGAGTGGTGCGGATCGCTCGCGAGTTTAATATTAGGGGAGTGGGACTTGTAAGTTTGTCGTCAGAATCAATGGTTTTCGGACTCTGAAAGTTGATGTGCAGCATTTAAATTCGCTTGGGACTTTGAAAGTTTTTTATATTGCGGTGTGTTTATTTTGAACTTTAATGTTTTACCACGTAGTTGGGGAGAACTAGGAACTGTGAATATCAAGTAAGAACCGGTAGCTATTCGAGGCAGTGAGGACTGGATTCGTCGGCTGCGTCGCAAGATTACAAGAGAGAAGATAGATTTGGGATTATCATCACTCAAGTGAGAACATACTGCGGGGCGCCGTCGGTCAAGATTAAATTTAGATAAGTACTGCAGTACAAAGGTTTCCTTTTAAAACGAGGTCACGACCTAAAGGCAGAATAATTGCCTATACAAGTCAATAAATTGTTAAATTTTCTTTGGAAATGAAAAGATGATTTTCATTTAGTCAATCACAACTGATAAGTACTGATAGAGATATGTAACTGATATATATATATATATATATATATATATATATATATATATATATATTGAAACGCACCGCGCCTCTAAATAGAAACACGATACATTTCAACTTAAACAACCAGAGAACATACAAACGGCGCGAGCATAACTAGGCAGCATGGCAACACGGAGGGGAAGGGGGGCGTCACGTGGAGCGTGAGACACGAGGGGAGGACAGCGAGAAGTCGGTTGAGAAGGGGAGACGAGCGGAAGCCACGCTAGCGGACGGAGGTGGTGCGCGAGCGGTGCGAGTTATTTGGGGAAAAGTACCCCTAAGTGCTGAATAACTTAATAGACTTGCATAGTATTACATTTCGGACCGTTAAAGAAGTGTGATGCAGACCGAACAGCATCGGGAAGTCAACGGATAGAGTGTATGGTAAACCGAAGAGTGTGAAACCCGCCTGTAGCGTGAGCACATGCATCGCGAACGTAGGTTTTTGGGGAAAGATAGAATGTGTAGTGCACAAGACAGTGACTGAACCAGTGATCATTTGTGAGACCGATCAAGCAGTGTCTGACGGGTTTTCAGTGTATAGGAACTTTCCATAATGAAACTGTATGATGACGCGTGAGGAGAACAAGAACACGTGGGTATAGGTTACCGATATTTCACCGGTGATTCAGAGAGTAATATAGTGTAAAGTGTTTAGCATAATCAGTTACAACCCAAATCTGGAGTTCAGACTGTCAGGACAAGCATAAGTAAATTAGATGCACTAGTGTAGAATATACGCGTGGAGCAGCGTGAGGGGCGAACACTTGCCTACTCATCTCCGGCTGGGGGCCGAACGGCTCCGGGACCACGCGACGGGAGCCGAAGCCGCCGCCACCATCGGCGCCGGGCCCCAACGAAGCGACGTGACCCAGGTGGTAACAGGTATGATGCTAGCATTGAAGGTATTAAGTTTTGGTACCAAAACATAGCAATCATTGCATAGGGGATCAGTGTTCGAAAGTGTAATAGGGATATTAGATGAATAAACATCAAACTGTCGTTGTATAATAAACTGTATGTATTTATTGTACCCCGAACATCCCAGGGTCCACATTCGCGAAAAAGATCCCGAGCCCTGCCTGAAACAAACAAATTTATTGTACCGTGCCACTTCACGGGTAAGTCACGATTGACCCCGAGCAGTCGGTACGTCACAATATATATATATATATATATATATATATATATATATTGAGACGAGTCGTGGATGGACTCTACACAAAATCAAGAAGAAATATAAGGGACCGGGATGCTTGTTCGGGAATGGGCTTCGGTTACAATCATGCACGCACTAGAAAAGGTAGTTGACAAATTTTCCTTTTTATTATACCAATAGTTGTTTTACAATTAGGTGGCTTTTAATGTTCACGTGAATATTTATCCTATTCCTTATTCTATGCTTAGCTTCATTAGACAACAATAAAAGAAACCTCGATATAAAATTAACATTATTCAAGGGCAAACTGCCTTTCCCTCGCTACCCTTCCCACCCTTCTACCCGCGCCGCTCCAACCTGAGAATCGTATCCCTCCGCTTACTCCTCCGCTGGCAAGGCGGCACAGGGCGCCGCGCTGATGCGTTCGGGCCTCTTCGCATCGCCGGGGGGTCGACGAAGGGGAAGGAAGTCCAGCCACGCCGCCCTGGTCGCTCGCCTCGTCCGCCAGCTGTCCACGCGCCGTTCGCCGCCAGGCCCTTCGGGAAGACTCGTTAGCTTCGGCCGAGTTCGGGAGACCAGAACCCCTCCGCCACCGCTCTCACCCCACTCTCGGTCGTTGTCGTGCAACGTTTCTGCAACGTTACCACAGTGTTCGCCCGCAAATTTCAACTCCAGCAATTATTCTAGTCTATGGCTCACCGGATTCACTATTATTCAGCTCGACTGCGGATGGGTTGTTCCGTTTCCTCTTCCACTTCCATTACTTTATCACGATTTCTTGGCCGCCGTGTCTTGTTTCACTTCTCGAGCCACAATTCCGCATCCGTTACTCACTTTATGTAGCCAAAACTTTCCTAATTCTGCGGCACCACGCCTGCGTGCATTACTCTCACCATCGACAGTCTGAGTCACTTCATCCGTCTTCATCCGAGGAACTTGTCGTCACCCTTCGCGCGTTTGCACTCCAGAAACTTTTCTCCACTACCGTGCACCTCCGCACCCTAGGACGTTCTCTCTCTTACTGCCCGCGCCTTGCGGCCCTCGGCCCCTCGCGCCGAACCGACTCCGACTCCGGTTCTCTCCCTTACACGACTCCGAGGCGCGCCGGCCGCTGCCGCGTAGTTTGAATTCATAGTCTATCGGAACGCATTGTTATCACGGAGGTGATAACAATTCGTTTCTATATATATATATATATATATATAATTATTTCCTTTCAGATTCCTCGCCATACTGTATAGTTGGCAGATCAAATAATCGGCTATCTAGGTGATAGCGATTATCCATTACGTGACCCATTGAACCAGCTAGCCGGACATTTATCCATTCGTTAAGATTAGCTGTGGAGGCAGTGGTTGTAATTATCAATTATCGTAACCTGTTCCTGGCTCCCATAGTTTTCTATAAATTCGGAACAGGTCACGAATATAACAGTCTCGTACGATCTCGTAATAATTTATGACGAGACATTGTTGGTACATTTCACTATAATTTAAGTTTCAAAGGCTTTTAGTATTAAAAGACACGTTTCAGTGCCTGCTTCATATTTTTTTCACATTTCTTAAAATTCTTTCGCTCTCAATTGTACTTTGTGCATGTTGTTGAAGTCCATGTACAATTAAAAAATATTCTTGTCACATCACATTTGCGAATTAAATGAAATCTAATTGATAAGACTGAAAAAATAGTACATTATGAAACGATGATGTAATGATAGGTATCAATACACGAGTGTGATATTACGATACGAGCGAGGAACGAGCAAGCATCGTAAACTTCACACGAGTGTATTAATACCCATTACATCGAGTTTCGTACGGTACTTTTTCTACGACTTATGGTAACTTTTATAAGTTAAAATTTTACATTGAATCGTTTCGTGG
Organism: Acheta domesticus; assembly: GCA_031308135.1. NCBI lineage: Eukaryota > Metazoa > Arthropoda > Insecta > Orthoptera > Gryllidae > Acheta > Acheta domesticus. Next base: position 160,002,600 of record JAHLJT010009436.1, read on the forward strand.
TCGCATGCAGGGTTCAGCCAAGGTCACTTAGCGGACAGCTCCTTACCCACCGCAGGTGGCTTTGTTTTACCAGCCCACCTACGAGGAGTACAGAAGTTGCGGCAATAATTCGTCACCATTTTTCCTTTTTCTCTTATTTCTGGAGGTGTCAAGACCACCTTTGATTCACTAGATATTTCAAACTAAAGAACTGGCTGATTTTTAAGAACAACCACACGGCACTTGCGTTCAGATCTTAATGTAAGCAAATGTTCTCTCCAATAACTACCACTGCGCTAGTCAAATAGGATCGAAATGAAATTACGATTCAATTTATTTTAAGAAATGTTTCACGTTAAGAATCACTAATAATAAACGAAATAAAAACTGAATATAGTATAGTAGAATATAATATTGAATACAATTTTAATGTACACAATTGAACGAAACATTTACTATAAAGATTCACAATGATTAATGAAGTGTCAATACTTTGTTTGTAAGCTTCTCTGTGATTGGTCAAGAACCTGTATCATAATGAAAATTGTTACGTAGTGAGTATCATTATGCAACGGGTTGCAGCCATCAAATGACAGAATTATATAGTGGGTGTAGAAAAAAATACTTTTTGTTATTTACGTCGGTAAACACTTATTTACCTCCTTACCAACCAACCATCGTAACAACGCATTAAGAGCGCGTCTATAGCAACGGCAGTTAAAAGGATCGACAGTCCATTATAATTATTTTTCGTTTAGTAAACTAAATATGCTCATTAATTCCATGAAAAATAGTCTATTATCTCTATGTTAATAGTATGCGTGCAATTAAAATCCCACTGTGCAATTAAAACTCCACACCTAGCAATAAGAATTCAGAAAAGGAGACAAATCGTTTAATTAAGATACTATAACACAGGCATAGCCAAGATATTTCCAGTCGGCCATGAAACATGATCAAAAATGCACATTACAGTTTACATACCTACGACTGTATACTATAAACAACGAATGAATAAAACTAAATTAGCAAAGTAAACGTTCATCTAGCTGACTAATGGAACAATCTAAAATATTTAACGTGAATAAATTGAATGTTGTACATGTAAAACATTTACTCTTAGGATTACAAATGTACAATCAGTTGTGTTGATCCGTTCTAAAACGTACACTATATCAAATCTGTGCCACAAGTCACTAGTTGTTTTCATTTCCTAATACTTATCTGTACATGTATTTTCTTATACCTGTCTTTACTTTTCGCGGGGAGTAATGTTTTCATGACTTTGTCACTTTCTCCTAATATTTTATCCGCAATATATACAGTACCTTCCATTTGAAAATATTTCTTGCAAACAAACATTGCAAGTCTTACCAAAATATCTTTTTCAGAAGCAATACGTCACCAAATGTATGCCTCTAATGGTAAAGATGTACTTGAATTTCTCAAAATTTAAATCATTCTTAAAAGGAAACGAAAAAATATTGAACGTAACATGTGTATAAAGGGGCATAATTGCACTCGTAGTAATAAAAAAAACTCGCTCCTATCGTCGCTCGTTTTCTTGAACATACCACTCATGCAATTATACCCTTCTTTACACACTCGTTTCGTTAATTACTATTATGTATCAACGGCGTTAATAGGATGTGTTCCCCGAGAGCGCCTTCCAAGTCCAAAGTTGTATCAAGAAACTATACGTGATACTTTATTTCAACAAATTTTAAAAAATACATTTAAGCTATACTTTAAATAACAGTTGCCTGTGAAAGTATTTAGTGATCAAATAATACAATTTACACGGTGAGCTTAAAACGCTAAAACAATTGTTGTTTAGTTAGTGTTTATAAAAAGCACGTTACAATAAATAAAACTGAATTTTAGTAGAACCTGTTTTAATGTTAGCGTCATTTGACTGCATACATTTTTCCATTTTATACATACATACATACATACTTAGATTGATTATTAGTGATTCCGGGCGCATCAACTACTGAGGTCATTAGTCCCGTATGTGTAGTGCATAATTTTTCATCGGGAGGTGGCGGTGATCTTCCCCCGCTGGATGACGAGATCCAACGCCGGCCTAACGTCGGCTAGCGGGGTTTTCCCGTATCAGGTATCCCCCGCCAGCGGGGCACCACCCCAACCGGGACAAGCTCAAAGCTCCCGACCGGTCAAGTAAATGTTAGTGTGTGGGTGTGTGTATGTAGGAGATGAAGATATGACAAAGAAAAGGAAGGAAAGATCGCGCGTGGTCCGTAACCCGTTTGTTAGGGTACTGCTGCGGCATTCGTCTGGTGTTGGTCGGAGAAACCACGGGAAAATACCGATCAGAGCAGCCGGCCGCTAGAATTCTCCTACAGACAGCGAATGAAAGCGACCTAGCTGACAAGCTAGGATCGATAATCCTGCCGCCGTCAGGACTCGAACCTAGGACCTCCCGGTCAAAGCCACTACAGTGACATACTTAGAGAAAATGAACAATACATAATATAAAGTATATAATTTTACAGAAATGTATATTACAGTGACTTAGATGTTAAGATGAGATAATTCGAGAACTTAAAGAGCTTTCAGTGTCAGCATTGTTTTATAACAGTTTCAGAATTGTCAAATATTTTTCTTTTCATTTAGTCTTACCTTGACTCTAATTGACTATTTAAGGTAAAAATATAATTTTAAATTTTATGAAATCAGGTTACTGAACCGCGACTTAGGAAATTACGATAACGATTTTCTTGAGTTCTGTTTTTTTTTAAATTTTTATTTTTCCCCATCAGTCCCTTGGTCGGGCCCCTTCTTGCTTGCGGGGCACTAGGCGATCGCTAGGTCTCCCCTTGTCTAGCGCCGGCACTGACTGCCACACTACTCTCGCAGGGGTGTAGAAAATACTCTCCGCCTATGCCCACAATTTAAGCTCCTTTGCAACTAATTCAAACTAGTTTATTAAAACCACAGCTGACCACATACCAGGGAACTTCTATCAATATTAATTCTCGCGAGACAGCGGACACGGAAATGTACGTAGTGAATTGTGCTCACATGGAGAAGCACTGAATTAGAAAGAATAGGAAAAACTGACTCAATGTACTTAGTTTCATATTTCGTGCCCCCAAAAAAACTTTGCATTTATTGAATAAAAATACCCAAATAATTCGTGTATTTCAGAATATGGTATGTTGTCCATTGACAGTATCGGTGTGTATGTGTAAACTTTCGAAGAGAAGTACGTAGACCACTGCACCCGTATTCCTTACAGTGGCCTCGGACTTACACGTAGCACATCAATTACACGTGAGAAGCGTGCTAAGTGAATGTTAATGAGGACTGCTCCGAGAGCAGAGAGGACAGCAAAGGTTGCAGAGAACGCACCACACTTATAAATAGAATTAGAGAATTTTTAAAAATTTATTTTCATATCAATATATTTAATGCTAATATATCCATAAGTGTTGACTAGCGTACCCGTGCGAGAACTTTCGCATGCAATAGCTCATCCTCTTCTTTATTTTTTTCATTTCCATATTAAGCCTGTAGTATATATTTTTCTTCAAGTCCCTCTTATCCTCCGTCACTTGCTCTAATATATGTCACCTTGTAATTGATAACAATATAATGCATCCTTGTCAATACAAACTATTCTTATTTAATTTTATTATCGAGCAAAGGCCCGTGGAATTCAGTTGCATAGAATATAAAGTAATTAGTAATTTCACATACAGTTGCAGATTCTAAAGGCTCTGAACAGATGGGGTAGAATCGAGAAGCGTCGAAGTAGCAAAAATATATTAGAATGGTCAAAAAGATCTCATCCTGTAGATTACGATCGTTTCTTTCAGGCAGTTGGCTCCAAAATTTTAGTTTTTAAGGCCCTAGACCACTTCGTATAGGAGTTATTTAAAGATGTAGATTCAAAAATGCTGACGTGCGTTGCGGGTTGCCTTTTACGTACATTAATACTTAGACGCGCTTTTTAAACAAATCCTTCATTTTTTAAAGTCAAAGTGCAATTCGTTACGTCTCCGTGAAATTCTATTTCTTTAGAGATCTCATTTGTAAAGATTGGTTGCGTGTGAGAGCCGCAAAGGGAAAGCTTACTACTGCAATAATATAGGAGACGATATTTAATTCTGCATTATAATTCAAACTGAAAAGTTTATACATTTAATGTCAAAAAGTAATAAAAATTATGACTATCGGGTTTAGGAAGCTATTTTTAGTGGTCAGAGGAAGGAAACATCTTAACACTTTAAGGGCTTAAGGAAAAGGAAAATGGACGAAATGCCCGATAGAGTCCACAGGCACAAAAGTACAGAAAAAGATAGAACAATATGATTGAAAAGCCATTGCTGAAAATCCAGCTTCAATTTGTCAAGTGTTCTTTCAACTGTTGTACGCGTGGATGTCAGCTTATAAGTACTGGAACATTGTTCCAAGTCCCAGCACCATCGAGGTCGGTAAATTGAAAATATGAAATCACCTGCTTTTCAGGTGTTTACCGCCTCAAAACACATTTCCGCTCTCGGGGTCTCACAGCTAGTAGTAGCTACTGGTATCTTATTTTCTCCAGCCAATAGGAAATGGGGGATCGCTCGGCCATGAGGTTGGGAATGATGGGTAAGGAAGGGTCGCACGTGGTCCATGCGCCTTTGGCCTGAGCAGCCTCCTGCTGCGGCGTCCGCCTGGAAAAGTTCATCAGAGCAGCCGATCTCTACAAGTCTCATCCGAGCAGTGACAGGTTTCGCACCAATGCTATTTACCTGGTGACGAACATTCTAACAGAAATAGAAGCTAGGACCCAGTGTCAAGGAATACAAAAAACTTTAACAATTTCACAAAACTCTTGCATTGCTATGAAAACACAAAATGAAAGGTACACACTGACTAGGCGAGGCTACCTGACTGATACAGTAAGAAAAATTAAATTAATGTAAACATTGCAGAATGTATTGAAGGTTACGAGGCACACATGCCTAGATTTTCAAACCAGACTACTCTCATAGTACCACAGCTCCTCCTATTTACACAGCTGTCTAGTAGATGGGCTCAATGCACATAGAAAAAATGCCTTTCGCCGACGGGAATGCTTCACGCCAAAGTTTTTGAGCATTCCCGTGTGGAGCGATAAGCTGCCCACCGCACTGCCCGTTCCGTCCTGGCCCAACTCCACCAGCACTCTCCCCCGCTAACCACGCCAGCTCTGACACCGCCCCGAGAATGACCCCGGGCGCATGGCAGGGGGTGGTTAGCCGGCCGGCCGGGGGGAGGGGCGGACGGACGGAGGCGGGGGGAGATACGGGCGGCGACGGTGGTGGTGGTGGCAGCGGCGTCGGCAACGTCGGCGGCGGCGGCGGCGGTGACGGTGACGGTGGTGATGTCGACGTGACGTCATCGGTGTCGGCGGCGTGGGTGAAGCCGCGCGGTGGAAATCGATGCCCCATGCTTAGAGGCGCGGGGGAACAATGATTAATTAATTTATTAATTAATAAATTAATTAATTTTTTAAGTGGGAGGCGCGAATTTTTGAGTTGGCGCCCCCATAACACACTGGTGCAGCATGGAACTCCCATAATTTGGCGGGAATACCACAAAGAGTGCCCAGGTGGACGGAAGTCACAGGAACTTTGTCCGCGCCGACCGAAATGTGCTAACACCCAGTGCCGTAGCGTGACTCGCACGATTGGGAATGCTCAACAATAACACACAAAATGTCACTATCAACTACTTCATCTAACAGGCGAACGCAACACAAGGCAGATACACTGGGACTACTTCCACGATCTCGATTGCTTAGTAGCTCTTGCTCGTAGGCGCTTCACACAAAATTCTCACAGTAGTCAGGACTGCCGATGTCTTGAAAGCAAATTATACAATGGCTCAGCTTCAATTCGTATACGCGAATGGCAATGAGACCACTTGTTAATTTATACATTGCAGACTAAAATAATATGTAATCTATTTAAGGGATAATTCAATTTTTTGGATATTAATTAAGAAATAGTAGACAGGCACTATTTCTACAGTTTGTGCCCATGACCAAGCGGGGACTCCCGAGTGTGTGTGTGTATGTGTGTGTGTGTGTGTGTGTGTGTGTGTGTGTGTGTGAGCGAGAGAGAGAGAGAGAGAGAGAGAGAATTAACTGACCGCCTGAATTGTGCTGCGCTCTCGTGCACAAACGAGTTTCTTTCCGCAATGGAAGCTAGCGTAAAGTAGTCCGGTTTCCCTGGGCCAGGGGTGAAGAGGGGAGAGAGGAACCTCGCCATCTGCGCATGCGTCATTGCTCGTCACAATCTCGCGGCAGACGCTAGAAGCATTTTAGCTTCCAAGCAATCACAGGCCAGCTTCAACAGCCCACCGAATTCAATCATAGGAAATCAATTTAAAATTAACACAAAACGTGTTTCGCTCAATGGACCACTAGTAAGATTATCAATACAGTGTTTAGGGTTCTTTGTTAATATTATATACGGGGATGCTCAGAATCCCAACGTCCCCTGACGCTACGCCACTGCTTGGACCTCTTGGTCAATAAAGCTTCAGGTCCGGACCTGCAACAGTTAATAATGGATCTTTGAAATTGTAAACAATACAAACTTGTGAGAACATTCAGCACTTTGTGGTTAGGCGGAAGAGCGGGCCTGATGGCCCGAGTCTCGCCACATAAATAAAGTCACTATTATTATATTATTATTATTATTACTTTGTAACTCAATGTTTAGAAGTTGAAAATAGATTCACACTGAATTCCAGCTTCCACCGTTTCTGGTAACTCCAGCTAGGGGGTGAAAGGACATTCCTCTGATGTAATAAATCATCCAAAAGGTTCCATTCGGTAGATTAGGTTATAACAATATAGGGCAGGAAAATCTAGTTTTAAGGCCCTAGGACGCATCGTTGACGGACAATGCGCAATGGTAAACTGTGTTGCGAGTTGCACGAACACATAATTACTGAAGATAAGTGATCTCTAACCAGCGTTGCCAGATTATTTTTCGTCCATGTCGTGATTTTAAAAAAATGTAGTGAAAAAAGCGGGACAAAATTAAATACCAATAATAAGTAATATTTTAATTGTAAGAATCGAAACAGATACAGAACACCCAATTTACACAATTCGACTCCTTTTTTATTTCTCGCTTAATTTTTCTTTCTGAACAAATATATTAATTTCTTTGGTAAATATATGTTTCTGGGGTGTTTCTATGCGTCTATAATGCAAATTTTTGCCTATAAATCATTTTTTCAAACCAACTTTTGAGTGCTTCTTGCGGCTCAACCATTTGGAATATCCACGTAGTTTATAGCATATTTAGTTATTAGACTAAATATGCTTAGAATTGTCTTAAGAGCTAATTTTTGAAGTTTCGACGTTTTCTCCTCGGACACCCTGTAAATAAGTACCACGGAGGCTCCGCGTCGCCCGCAGCAGGGAGTGCGGCGGTGCGCCATAAAAGCGGAGGCGGGACACGCAGTCTCGTCCTCGCGGCCGTGGCGTGGCGCGTGTGTGGAAGGTCGGCGGTTCAACTTCTCTCAGCCGCCGCCCCCGCGGTTCCGCCACGCTGCGCAGTGGGAGGCTGCTGGACCGGGGGCGGTTGCAAAGCACGAAACGACGAAGGCGGTATTTGCTGTGGTCTACCTGCGATCCAGGGAGGGAGCGGGCTGCGATCTGAAGCGGACCACGAACAAATGATCTGTGTCTGAAAGAACCGGGCGAAAGTACTGCTGCTTTCAGGTCGCGTCCGGAAGCCTCAGTCTGGTCACGCTGAGGACTGAGCCTCGTGTGGGCGAGTGCGCAATTGAGCATGGCTGTGGGTTCGAATCCAGCGTCACGGCTTGCCGTTGTGTTGTGTTACGGCGAGTATTCCTAATACAGCATGAATTGCTATTGCATCCTAAACCTTCTCCCATTCCCCCGCACTCGTTCCAGACCAAGCACCGTCAGATTTACGAAGCTACATTGGCACCGGGAGTACGCATCTGTCAGACATGGGCTCACGACCCACACCGACCTGACAGTTGGGAGTACAAGGTATTTAACTGGCAGCTTTGTCTAAAGCTGTATAGGGATGTGCTTGAGGTGTAGAGGGACGAAAATAGTGGTGCAAACATTCATAACTAGTCGAAAAGCATCTGAAATGAGTTGGATTTCGGATTTTTTTCCAACAACTTGCAAACGAAACATATCTCGAAAGAGAAGTGAGATCTCTTATTATATTATATGTTTTGCGTAATTAACAAAATGTATACATTTATGATAAAATAATATACGTAGGAGGTGGGTAGAACGAAAAATCAAACTGATGGGAAATCATAGGAACTAAACATGGGAATTCTCAAAGCAAAACACGATTACCTGGTTTGGTAAGAAGATAAAGCGCCAATCAGTGGCGAATTCAAAAAGTTTTCTAGGGGAGGAGAAAATTTGAATTTGGCCTCCGTAAAGGCTTTTGAAATTGTATTTTTCTGAATAGTTGGAATGAAATAAAAATGTAAGAGAACATTCAAAATGGGAATAGTGCTTTGGATGTGACAAGGTCTATGAATAAAATTATTTTCAATAAATTGAAAAAATATTGCCAGGGTGTGGCATAGATGCCGTATTCCCCTTGAATCCGCCTGTGGCGTCAGAAACCGACAGAACGATCAAATGCTGGCAAAAATAAGAAGAGAACAAGAGCCAATGAACTGACCTTCTGCTCGAGTTAGCTGCGTTTGATAAATGCAGTGAAGAATTAGTGGCGCTAATTTGTACAAGATGAAGTTTGTGTCGTAGGGCCGTGGAAAAGTAGGGAACGGCGACACGGTCCTCAAGTTGGTGCATCCCCTGGAAATACGGATACTTAAGATAATGCCTTGAGAAGATTTTGAACGACTTCAGTGAAGAAACCGTCGACCATGGGACATTCTAACTGGACAATTAACTCCAATTGCTGTGGCGTGAAGTTGTAATCTAAATTATTATTGCGCAAGGGAAACAATAATCTCACATATCCTATTAATACGAGATTTGTATTAAATATTGAGACCAGAATATACTGGGTGTCGCTTTCGGACAGATTATAAATACTTTTTATTGCAACATGATCTATAACTTTTGATCTGACGTTTTCATAAAAAATACTACTGTAGTTGAATATGCTAAGAAGAAAAACACTAGCTCTTGATATATCACAAAAATATAGAATTATAACATTTCACAAAATGAATGTTCTTGAAATTTGGCGCAGAATTAATGTGACTAGATTTGAGGCCAAATTTACATTGGAATAATTTTCCTAATACACTTTAGACATCTTTATCTCGTATCTAACTAATAGCTAAACCTTTATCTCGTATCTAACTATCTCTAAACTAATCTATATTTTGCCAATTGAAACTGATGTTTGAGTCTAAAAAAACAATTCTGGCTAAAAACGAAAGCTTCAGTTTTCTGTTTTAATTTTTGTCGGTTATATAGATTCTATGAGTAGTAATGAGCAAAGTGAGTAATAATATGTCAATTTTTCGGAAAACACTTTGAGAGGATTTTATGCTTGGTCGACATTGAACAAATTGCGACTTTACGTGTTCCTAGTACGATCATTTCACGATTATCGCGCAACCTTCAATTTGTTCACCTTTCCATCGCATGATTATTGTGTGAGGAGACTGTTACTTTTGCCGAGATCGTGCATTCAGTTTTACGTTTCTCACGATCAAAGATCTTCGATCTCTCTGACATTCCCATCTTTACGTACTCAGAATTAGCCCTTTTTGCTGATGATACTGCATTCTTCATTAGTCATAAAAATTTAACAACTGCCAAAAATAGACTACAATCCGACCTTCTGCTTCATACAAATTGGACTTCTAAATAGCAGATTAAAATTAACATGAATAAATGTCAAGCTAAAATCTTCACACTCTGTAAACCAATCATCCCTGCAGAAATATTAATTCTTGATCAAGCTATACCCTGGATATCACCCAACACACCTATACTCCTCTTAGACACTAAACTTAATGGAATTCCCATGTTAAAAACATTATACATAAAACTAACACTAAAATTTATAAATTACACTCCCTCATTAATTATAAATCACCTATAAACATTAACTCAGCAAAATTAATATATACCACAATTATTCGTCCTGCCCTTACTTGTGCTTGCCCCATCTGGTCCAATGCTGCCAAAACCCATATTAATAAATTACAAATTCTCCAAAATAAATTCATTAGGAAAATATTTCACGCACCCTGGTATATTCCCAACTCTCAACTCCATAATGAACTGAAAATTGACACTATCAACTCCCTAATTCGTTCACAAAGCCTTAAATTTTTCAACTCCTTAGATGACTTACAACAGACCCGCACTTACAATTTAGGTCAAACATATCATTTTCCTCGACGTATACTATCAAAATTTCCTAAAGATATATTTCATCCACCATAATTACTACATTTACAACATATTATCCTTCTATTCAAAATCTTTTTACAAACTTCTTTTTTTTTCTTTCATAGCATAACCTTTTCAAAAATTTAATTGTTAATAATTCCTACTACAGGTTCCAGTGAGTATCAAATCGCCAGTTATTTGTTTGTAATGTCCAAACCCCTGAAAGACAAATATGTCGAACAGGTAGAAATAAATTTAAAAAAAAAGATCTTCGAAACAAGCGTGAAGCGGTAAACAATTGAAAGAACCCTAAGGATTATTACATGAAAACTAGCAAATTTCAGAGTTGTTTCATGAACTTCGTTGAAACGATTAAAATGATAAAATTTTAAATAGTTATTGGAGATGAAATGATTTTATATAATAAGTATTACTCTATTGAATTAATATGTGACGTAATTTTTCTCACTTACTATTTTAGTTTCTTCATTCAAAGATCATTTAAAACAATGTAATTACCCGAAGTGTCTTGTCATATATGCAATTGTTATGAGCTTTTACACACACTACACTCCGATTCATGTTTGTAAGATAAAATAATATTTTTAGTGACATCTTGTAATAAATATTATTTTATGGCTTATCAAGAAAGGTCTGTAAGTTCACGAGCTCGTTCCATGTCGTCCTCTCCATTATAATTTCCTAATTTCTTGTTGTTCTGCTATTTTCTCTCTTCGAATTTTATTGCATGGGTACATGGCGAACATAAACGAGGAATGCGATGCTGACTTAGTAAGTTCGAAAGACTTCTGGATTTCCAAAATTAATTGAATGCACTACGAGCGAGCGACCTCGCGGCCGGCTACTCTGATCGATAGTTTTCCGTGGTTTCTCCGATCAACACCAGGTGAATGCCGGAGCAGTACTCTATCAACCGTGACATGGACCGCGCGCAATCTTTCCTTTCTCTTCCGTGCTCTATCCTTACCCTTTACTTACACACACTACTCTAACATGCACTACGCTACCACACATGCCGGAAGATGGGTTAGAAGCTTATAGAGCTTGTCTCTGCTGGGGCGGTGCCCAGCTGGTGGGAGATCCCTGGATGGGTAGGTCGGCGCCAGATCTCGCCGTCCCGCGGGGGAGACCACTGCCACCTCCGGAAAAAACATACACTAAACTTATGGGACTAATGACTTTAGGCGTTGGCGCCCCGGAATTAGTAACAATCAATCAATAAGCGACCTCGCACAACACCGGGTGCTACGTGACCGATGGCGACCGACGAGACGGTTGGTCGCGCGCCGGCCGGTCGCCGCCGGCCGGTCGCCGCTCGCCTGATGGTTCTCGAGATTCGCAAAGCGACGGTCGCGGCGCGCGACTTCCGGTCTTGGTCCGGCGCTCGCCAGGACACCGAGCGACGGAAGGCGATGTCTCACAGAAAACAGAAACCTGGTGCTTATAGAGCGATTTTTCCATAGCTGCCTCTCAAGTCCCGTCTTCATGATTGAATGAATTACGGCATTCCGCGTCTTTCTCGGCCGTGCCGCTAGATGTCGCAAGATCAAGCTTGATACGGTCGCGATCATGTGACATCTAGTGGCAAGACCGAGAAAGACCTCAATTGCGGACATAGGGGCTTGAGAGACAAAGTTATAAAAATCGCACTACAGCTGGTGTGAGAAATCCACGACTTGCACCAATCTTTACATAGTTTGCTAAAACATTTTGTGATGTAATTTTGATTTTTTGCTTATTTAGGCATTTTGGGGTGCTGAATACGAATCTGAAGTTTGGAAAACATATTTCCGTTTGTATTTGAGTTATGTAAAAAACATGAAAAAATAAAAAAAAACATTTTCGTCACTTTTTTGCCAATATCTAAAAATCAATCAAAATTCGGCAGAAACTTACTCTTTACCAAAATATTCTACATGAAATTTCCCACAATTTAGTTCCTTACAACACTGTTTCTTACGCACACCGTTTAGGCGTAATTGATACATGAACTTTGGCAAATGTGCGCGTTTCTCTCTCCACTCCACGGGTAACATCTCTTCTCAAGTCGCTTAATGTGAAATTTATATATAAATAATATAAATGAAGAAATTTTTAGAAATTTCAAGAATAAATTTCAAGATTTATATAAAATTTCAAGAAATTTTTATATAAATTTATATAAAAATATCTTGGGATGATCCTATTAAACATGCTTCCATTAGGTATGTATTTTACGTTCACACTCAAGGTTATTAATTGATCAAAACTAGCTATGTGAACCGAGAAAACGATTTCTATTAGAGAGTAAACAGTTTAATGCTCTATTACAAATTTCTTAGGGATTATTTTTGTAACATCCTTGCAGATGGAACTTGTTTTCCTTGTGTGTGGTCAGAAAAAAGGATAGGTAATCATGCTATATTTCCTTCAGCACCTTTGTGTGTTCGTATGAATAATCTATTGCGAAAGAGATAATATACAATGCATGAAGGTTGAATAATTTTCTAGTAATGTTAACTCGGGAGGAAAAGCCATAAAATACATTGCATCATGTTTTAAAGCTATTTATTCCATCTTGAAAGAAATGTTTGCATGTGAATCATGTGACTAATTTGTGTTTCATTCTGAAAATGAATAACATGGTATGGCAGTTGAAGAAGGTGGATGTGATAAGAGTCACCAAACCAATATCTTATTGTAAAAGAATAGCGAGAACAATTAATGATTGTAATGATCAAGCTCCTATCCAAAGAACATTATTTTTTCTTGTTTTCTAATAGATTTTCAGAACGTCAGGGAACTCCGATTCAATTCAAATTTGCGCATCATGCTAAGAAGATAATTTCCAAAGGGGCTTCCGCTTATTGGAGGAAAAGATAACATTTTAGAGATGTGTAAGAGTAGTAGAATATTTCAAATTTAAATTTGATTTTCGTTTTTAAAAACGTTTATTATCAATTTATTAGAAAGCAATTAAAAATTTCTAATTGTTAACGTTAAATACATATAATTTTATTAGAATTGATGGCGATTTAGAAAATTAGTCGGGCGTAAATAAACGTGATTTCATCGAGATTTTCTTTGTGGTTCCATATAGCAAATGTTGAATTTTTAATTTGGTTAACGAATATAATCCTTTCATATATCATGTTTACACGAATTATTCGTTAACTAAACATCGAATTATCACAGATTTTTGAAGAAACTTGATTATTCAAAAATAAATATAATTATTTCTCACTGCGCTACTTCGTAATAACAATACTTTCATATCATACATGCTATACACTATGTAATTACGGATGAACGGGGGGACATACGGACGGCATTTTCATTATAAGTCACTTTCTTTGGGGGATATTGTGCCATACTAAATTATTTTATTTCCCTCTTCTTTAAGCTTTTATTTGAAGGGAGTTATTGTATGTATGACAATGGCGGCTGGTGCTCCAACAAACTGGGGGTTGTAGTTCTATCGAATGACTGAAATGTAAAATCAGAACACTAATAAATAATAAAACACGAGCAATGCATGTAAATTAATTAAAACTAAGGTTAATAAAAGTCTATGTTGAAAAATTCATAATTTTACAAGTAATGGCTGTGTCAGGTATATTCACCCCCGAAGAACGGGGTTCTGGCTTTGACCATTCAAGTTTTTGTATTAGTTCTGCATTGAGACAATTGACTGAAATAGAATTTACACAAAACAAAAAAAAATTGCTTCGAATATACGGTGAGAGCACTCCAGCACTTTGCAATAAGCACTATTGTTTGGACACGTTTTACACTAGTTCATTTCATGATCTTGGTTGTTATTGGTACTACTAGGGGTGATTATAACGAAATAAAATTATATTATTTCTAAAATTTCACTATCATGGTATATATTACAATAATGAAAGATCTCCCGCTCACACTCGTATTAACAACGACTCTTGCAACTGACACTGCTGCCGGGAAAACAATTGAACACACAACGAACTTTACACAAAGTACTCGTCAAATGTACATTTTGAATTAACAAAACTAACATCAAAGAAAACATAATTCCCCAAATATCGTAAATAATGCATTCAATACCTTCCAGAATAGACTGAACTTGTGTACTTTCAATAACATGCGAAATTCATAAAATTAAGCTGCAGCTATTCTAGTGTCAGACGAGAACGTAAACGCAGTGTTAGAGCCAAGTGCGTGACACGGTGCAATACCTGGAAGAGAAGCAGACGACGAATAGAGTGCCGGTTGGCCGGTCTTTGGTCTCAAAACTATTTTATGTACATCGATGTTGATGCAATATCTTGTATATAAGTGTCTGAACAATAGTGCTTGAATATCATTAAAAGGCAAATGCATAGTCTTAACATGCAAGAATTTTTTCGATTAACTATGTGTTGTGCAACTTAAGTATGAGCCGCCACTGTTTTAGAACCATCGAAGTCACGACTGCAACACAGTTCATGGACTGATTCTCAATCCTCACACTGGCAACTCCTTCGATCTAGAATGATCGGCCACCGCCACCGAATTTATTTAATGCACATGGTAATTTTCATTCCTCATTCTGTGTATTAATGTGTATCAATCAGCAACCACCTCACCTCTTAGCATATTTAAGGTTATAGAAGTAAGGAGTTCAGTACATTTTAGAACAAACAACAACAGATATCTATGTCTTGTGAAACACTAAAACGAAAGGTTTGCAATATCCTTGTGGAAGTAAAGTGTTGAATACTATGTGGCATAAAACACACAGATATTAGTGGCCATTGAAATAAAAGGAGATGAGAAAAGCTTTAAAATGCTCTCTTGAAATACGAAAGGTGAGCTTCTTCGCCCTCCCATCTTATTCGCATAAGTGCCGTGCATGTGCCCGCCCGCGCGTCCTTCCGCGAGGGGTCGGGGGCGGGCGGGCGCAGCGGGGCGCTGCGGGGCGGAGGGGGGCGGGACGGAGGGGGCGGGGCGGAGGGGGGCGGGGAGGCGCGGGGCGACGCAGTGCGGAGCGTTTCCTGAATAGCTAAATCGGGGTCCTTGGGCGGCGCGGGCGGCCTCGGCCGCCGTGTCATTAGCGAAGCGCCCAGCCGCGGCTCGTGGCGCTGGCGAGGGCTGACGGTGGCGGTGACGGTGAAGGCGGCGGGGGAGGCAGCTGCGGTGGGAGTAGAGGGTGGTGATAGCGCTAGCGGCGGCGGTTGCGGCGGGGATAAAGGCGGTGACGGTGAACGCGGTGGAGGAGGCTGCTCTGGTGGCAATAGAGGGAGCCGCGGCGGCGTTGAGGGCGGTGATGGTGACAGTTACAGAGGCAGTGGAGGGGCGGAGGCGGTCTCGAGGGCAGAGGTGGTGATGGAGAGGGTGGCGGAGGCAGCGAGGACGGGTGACGGTGTCGACAGTAGCGGTGGCGGTGGTGGTGGCGTTGACGTGACGCGATGACGGTGAGGACGGTGGAGGTAGACGGGCAGATGCAGCGTTGAGGGCGGTGACGGTGACGGTGAAGGCGGTGAGGGGGGCAGCTACATTTACGGCAGATGGGGTCCTGGCGACGTAGAGGGCGGTGATGTTGTAGAAGGGGCGGGTGACGGTGCCGTCGGAAGAGGTGGAGGTTGTGGTGGTAGTGATGGCGATGGTGATGGCGGCGGTGGTGGCAAAGGTGGGGGTAGCGGGAGCGGTGGGGGTGGGATGGTTGAAGAGAGGGGAGAGGGCGGGCGGAGCAGGAAGCGGCGCGGCGACGGGCGCGGGCGAAAGGAGATGGGACTTTCGGAGGCGGAAGTGAAGGTTGTGGCTGGGTGATCTGTTGCTCATCCTCTGGGCGCGCGGTTTATTCTTTGGGAGATTCTACGTGGATTGGCAGTGGCCACTTACAATACCTCTTGTGATTACACTTCGTATGTAAGGGAAGGGTGCTTCATAGCATTGGATGCTGTTAAAATCACTATAAATCATTTCTCCTTTTCTCTAAATTCATCTACGTAACAATATCAGAGTGTCTGTGATTTTAAAATAATTGCCTTTGTACATTCTTGTAGATGTACAAATTTTGTAGCTGTAGCTGTTATAGAACGGGTATAGGTTAAAAAAATTATTATTTTTCATTTATTTTAAATTTTTTGAAGTTTTCCTGCGCAATTTGATATTTGAATTTTTCAATATCTTGACTAAAAGTATTTTATTTTATTTTTTTCTAAGTTTTGAAGTTGAGATTCCTTGTGAAGCGAGGAAGAGGCCTTTAAGGCTATAAGAGACAACAGGAGACTGCCTAGTAATTCCTAATTTTTAATGCTTAAAATTTTAGAACACTTTTATAACAGCGGGTAGACATGTGCATAACATCTGAAAATATGTAAAGTATGCATAACAAAACGCTCATTCCAACTTTATCATAAAATACAAATTTATTACAATCAGTGGGAGAGGATAAAATAAACATTCACTGTGGAGAAGCGAAAAAGGGGGGCCATCTCAACATTTGCGTTATGAATAAAGGAAAACTGTATGAGACACCTTATTAAGATGGGGGTACAACACCTAGAAATTACAATGATATTTTAAAAAATTGTAAATTTAATGTGATAATAAATTTAAAATTATAAAATAGCATCACTCAAAGTTTACATAATATTTATTAGCTCACATACAATCTTTCTTAACATCCAACCGTAACAACCATGCCGTACTTTGCAAAAAATAACGCGAAACCACATAGAGAGAAACAAAAAGCGTTGGAATCAGCTAATTGCAAATGCGCTTTGAAATACCAACATTCACGAACAATTTTGTCAACGCTTTCCTTTCTGAACCTTTAGGAGACCTGAAGAAGGATATTTCTCGCGAATTCTTTTCATTGTTGGAACAATTTATAGCACACTAGGGCATTTCCGTAGGTTGTTCGCATTTTTATTTAACCATACACATGTATATACGTACTTTTATACGTAGTATAGGGAAAGTTATGTAAAGCTGCGCGAAAAAACGGCGGATTTTCGGCATAAAAAAACATTACCTGGCTCTGATAACGAAACTAGTGGTGCTACAGAATGGCACAGACTTTCCCGTATTGGCTTTCTATTTTCTTGGGTCTGGGCTACCTATTTGGAATTGCCACATACTCGTGCCAACTGCCATCTATTGCCAAGTTAAATTTTTTCGACCTTTTATTACTTTTTCGGTTTCTGAATGGTAGAACGAAAATATTAATTTGATAATATTAGCGAACATTAAAACTTTGTTCTAAATGGCAATTTTCATTGAATAATTTGGAGCCGTTTTAAGAAAATGGCATTTAATCACTACTAACAATGCAAAATTTGAAGCTCTTTTTCACAGATAATTTACGAGTTTTCAAAACACTTCATTTGAAGCCCTTTAACTTACAAATACAATAGTATTTACAAATTTGTTGGTAATGTGCATATTAAGGGTGTGAGAGATCTTTCAAAAAAATTACATTTGTGTAAATTTTGCAAAAACAAGAAAATACCCGAGAATTAACTTTAGGTTAAAGAGTCCAATTAGCACTATCCGTTCGAAAAGTTTGAAGAAAACATTTTGAGCCATTTTTGAGGAAATGGCGTTTGAGCGTTTCTGAAATGCGTTTTTGAGAAAATTTTGAAATTGTCCGGGGGGGGGTTCATGTAAAGTACTCCCATATTTTGAAGAAGTTTTCCAAAATCGGGGTGCCTCGATTGGAATCAAATCGACGGGGCAATATTCATTTTAGAAGAAATCGTACATATGGTTCAGTCGCTTGTGTTGTTCTCAGACTGACAGACGGACAGACAGACAGACGGACGGACTGACGTTTTTCTTTCAATTGGTTTTTTCGGTGTGATGGACCCACAAAACAGGGATTCTCGCTACACCACGTGTTAGGGGATTTTTTTTATTAATTTTGAAACAGGTTTTATCCACTCTTTGTTCTCAGGGCCCGGCAATGGATATTTTTCCACCGAAAATTCGCCATTATTTCGCGCAGCATTACATAACTTTCCCTATACTACGTATATAGTATAGGTACGTATACGGGAAAGTAAAATTCCCCTAACCAGAATCCCTGTTTTGTAACTCCTTGATACCGAAAAACCAATTGAAAGCAAAACATCCATCGCCCGTACCGTCCGTCCCCGCCCGTCCGCCCGTATGTCCGGTGTATGTGAACAACACTAGCGCCTAAACTATGCGTACGTTTTTTTGAAATTGAAGAAACCCCTGTCCATCTGGCCTAAGTCGAAGCTCTAAGATTTTGAAGAACATTCATTAATTTTTGGAGGTAATTTACATGAAGCCCCCCGAACAATTTTCAAATTTTCTCGAAAACGACTTCAAAATTTTTTTCTTTGAATTTCTTTTAAGTGTAGTGTAAAAAACACTTATTAAAATAACAGTACAGTACCGATTATCACGGTTAAACTTTGAATTTTTATAAAATTGCTAAAGTTTAAATTTTTTCCGTCTTCCTCCATACTATGCAAAGATGGAGAGAACGATTTTCCTCAAAACTAAAATTTGTTCCTCCTTAGTAGAGGTTTTTTCATTTAGGTCATGTTACATTTTTTTTGAATAATTTTTTTTAGTCGTTTTTTGCGCAATTTTTAGTGCAAATATGTGCAATTTTAAAAATTATTACAACAAGATTTTCTCAAAAAACGGATCGAAATGTTTTCTTTAAATTTTTGGAAGGGATAGTAGTGAATGTACTCTGTGAAATGACATAAATGCCGTATTTCTCTATTCTTTTGTTTTTTCAAAAATTGCAAAAAATGTAATTTTTTTGACTTGTCTTTCCCGTCCTTTATATTTACATTATTGGCAATTTGTTCCCATTATTATATAATGAATACATGTGCTTTAAATAATGTCAAGTAAGTTTCTCGAGAACGCCGCTGTTTTCTGTGAAAACTAGCTCAAAATTGCGCATTTTCAGAAACTCACAACCGCCATTTTCTCAAAATGGCTCCAAATTTTTTTCTCAGTCTTTCTCAAACGGATAGTGCTAATTGCACTCTTTAATATGACGTAAATATCTTTAATATGACGTAAAGTTCATTTTGAGGTATTTTTTTTGTCTATTTAAAAATTTCAGTGATGTAATTGTTTGAAAGATTTCTCACACTGTTAATATGCACGTTTCTACAATTTGTGAACACTATTCTATTTGTGACTTAAAGTACTTCAAATCACTTCAAATAAAGTTTTTTCGAAAACACAAAAAATTCCTGTGAAAAAGATCTTCAAATTTCAAGTAACGATTGAAACGCCATTCTCTTAAAAACGGCTCTAAAATTTTCAATGAAAGTAGCCATTTAGGATTAGGTTACACTGTTCTTTAATGTTCTTAAATAATATTTCCGTTCTACTATTAAGAAACCGAAAAATTAAGAAAATGTTACAAAAAAGTAATTTGGTCAGCGATAGAAGGCAGCTGGTAAGAGTATGTGTCAAATTCGAATTGCTAGCCGAGACCAAAGGAAATAGAAAACTAATACGGGAAAGTCTGTGCCATTCTGTAGCACCACTAGTTATATTTGTGAGTGTTAGTGCTTCAAATGAAGTTTTTTGAAAACTCAAAACATTTTCTGTGAAAAAGAGCTTCAAATTTTGGATTTTTAATAGCGATTAATGGCCATTTTCTTAAAAACGGCTAATATTTTTTCAAAGAAATTGCCATTAAGGAAGAGGTTTTAGTGTCCTTTAATATTCTAAAATCAATATTTCCGTTCTGCCGTTAGGAAATCGAAAAATCAAGAAATGTCAAAAAAATATACTTTGGCGTCGATAGATGGCAGCTGGCACGAGTTTGTGGCAATTCTGAATAGCTAACCCAGACCCAAGGAAATAGAAAAACGAATACGTGAAAGTCTGTTGCCATTCTGTGTCACCACTAGTTAATCGTAGTAATGAGTGTATGCAGGACGCAAATGTGATCAGGCATAATTTAACAATGGCAAGTGAGCTAAAAGCGAATAATAATATTTGTAAGAAGGGAGGCTGAGCAAGTGGACCGTATTGAATTTTCCTCTCTTCTAACAAATCCTGCAATAGCTTGTGAAGAACCACTTTCCGATTAAGAATTCTCAAGGCAGGAAAGTTGCCTGGTTTTGTGAGATGTCACCAAATGCTTCAGTGAACACAACACATATATTTAACAAAAGATATAATTAAGCTGAATAATTTACAGGCGTGCTATATGAAAGCACGTAAAGTATGCGTTTAGTTGCAAGTACACTGAACATATTGAATGAATGGACTGAAAGAGAAACATAGATACAAAATCATATTGTTTGTCTTGAGAGAAGGTGCTGCTGTCAGGTGGACTGCGTTGGATGACGTCACCCGCATCTGATGACGTAGGGCAGAGCACACTGGACACTGTGGCAAGTAAGATTAACAGGAACAGTTGTTGAGCGAGACGACAGTGAACGAAGTCGCATGATGCATTGTCGCCAACTGAGTAGCAACCAATTGTTCGCACCGACACGCACTGTCACAGCATTGAGGCAAACACATTATGAATATGAGCATGACTCATAGTTTTGCAGGTTAAATGTTAAGGCAATGTTAATTGATGTTGCCAGAACATTACAGTGTTCGCACTGACACGAGTACATTTTCTAGAATGTTGAAATGATAACACATATGCAGCGTAGCTGCTGTGAGTACACCTTGTAATTACTTGGCACAGCAAGAACGGGTGTCATAAGCATGGCTTGTAGTTCGCCAAGGCATGAATTGCCTTGCAAGAGAGAAAAACACACGTGCGTGGGCAGCGTGATTGAACATAAGAAAAACTGAGAGCACATACTGAACTGGTGTCACTAGCACAAAGACATGGTTGCCTCACAAAGAAAGAACACGCGCCTGGGCGGCGTGGAGTATGCCGCGTGCAGCTCAGATCACAACTAGAACACAAGTGACTGCCTCGGCTCGCTCGCAGCGGGTAGAATGAGTCGTGTGCGGCCTTTTCGCGCGCATACTGGGCGCTTTCCAATCAGAATTAACGTAACAAAAATGATGTATTTACGATTATTCTGAAAGGGAAAAGGAATTCAAGATAAAATATATGAAACAGGCATGATTTTTAATTGTAAGAATTATGTCATCAAATGTGACTGACAGGAGAATCTTAAAATGTTTTATATATTATAAGCTGGATATAACGGCTAACACGTAGCAGTTTGACGCGCAGTTCTGAGAAAAGGGGAGGGAGGTCGGATCCCGAGAATTTAAGCGTTGCAGCTGGGTTGCGCTGAGGAAACATTGTTGTGACATGTTCTTCTGTTAAACAGGAATTGCGACACAAGCATTGGAAAGAGCTTACGAGAATGCGAAGTGCTTCAATATAAATGTAATAAAGAGAATAAAATAAAATATGCATATAGTAACTTGCTCGAACAATATTATTTAACCCTTTCAACTCAGTGCATCAAAATTGTATAGCTCTCACAAACCATCAAGTAAACCACGCGAGAACAGCATGCAAAGATACATGCCGCAACTCAGAGAACTGGTGCTGTCTCTTCTCAAAGAACTGGTCTCGCCATTGGGTGCGCTGAAGTCTCACCGGATGAAAAAAATCATAGGGAATTTCGCAACTATTATATTGTGGCGTCCGCGGGGTACAGCGCCGCTGCGGCGGGCGGCTTCGGGAAACCCGATCCTAAGCCGGAAGGGGGATGGGCTGGAACGCGGGGCGCCTCGCCGGCACGCGCCGGGCAGGGAAATCCCGGGACCAAAAATAACTGGGAGAACAGGGCGCGCGCGGGCGCGAGTCTGGGTGATGTCGGTTGCGCCCTGTAGAGGGCTGGCCAACGAGCCGAATGACGCCCGCCGCTTGTAGAGTGGGGGGGCGAGCCGTCCGATACTTAAGGCTGCGCGGACACGCGCCTCGCGGGATACGCAGGGTGTCGAAAGACGGGTGATATCTCCAGTGCTATCTTTGCACGTGATCATCAGGTCGAAGATCGGTTTTGGTGTCAGGCCATGTAACTTCTGTAGTTACGGGACTCTATGTCCGACAGCTTCGCACTTCGCGTTGCTTTTTCCTGCTCTCGAGCAGTGGTACTGGGCTAGGCCTAGGGACGGTCGCGGGGTTTCGCGGCTAAGGGAATTGAAAGGTTGCCAAGGGGTTAAATTTTGTATAATAATCTTTGTATTATAATTGTAAATACATTGTAAATATCAAAGAGAAACAGTCGTCTGTGTTATTCTTTTCTAGTACGTCACAATATTAAACTGTGACAGTCCATTTCATTATTTTTCGTACAATATTCCCTTTTAAATTTGCCGCCAATGACAATTGTGTGTTCATTGGTTGGCGAACCTGCCCTAGCTTGTCTTCAGAGCATTTAACTTAACTGACTTGTTTGTTATTGTTAGCAGTGTGAGGTACATGTGAGTCTTCACGAACGTTTGCTGTGGGTATTTTCGTGTTCTTTTCACAGTAAATGAGCTTCGACTATGCCTCGATTTATCAGTAGTGTTTAAAAGACGTAGTATGCCTTGGCAAAAGAAGAAGGGTATTGTGAGCAGTGTTGTGGAAAAATGTGATTCAACGCCGCCTCCATCTAACCTCAACAGTGGTGGAACACCGAATTCGTCTCAGAGAAAGTTACTGAATGTCAACTGTAATTACGACGAAATTGTGAAAGGCAGTGAACAATATGAAATTATGGATGTTTCTATACTTGCAGCAATTTTAAATGAACATGTGTGTAAGCAAAGTGCCTCAAGTGGGTTGGATTTGAATGCACACTGGCATGTGGGACTTGCTTCGGATACAGAATTAGGTGATGGACCTAGCAATGGTGTTGGCTTGTTTTTATGTGGCAACTTTAACGCTGATTTACCGTAAGTTTACTTTTTTAGTACATAAGGAACATTTTCTCAGCTTTCTTTGAGTAATGCTATTCTAATAAGACTTTCAAGATATGTTGATACAAGTACGAGTATTATTCACATGCTGATGCTGTTGTAGAGGGGTTATGTACAACATAAAAAAATTAGTAGCAAATGGGCGCTGAAAAATGCTTTAAAAATTGGTATTAAATAAAAAGTATATTTTAAAACAGACCTGCACAACGCCTGCTCCCGCGGGCATTCTGCACTTGAGAGCCGATCGTCTGCCCGTGGCAGCGCTGAAAGTGCAAGTAGTGGGGAGTAGGAAGCTTTGCGGGGAGGGGAGAAGTTGACGTAGCACGACGCGGCGCGGAGATTGAATGCCTGGGCGTCTAATAATGATCCATGCTTCAAAATTAAATGCCCATTTGTTTAAATGGATTATGTCTAGTATTTCAAGTTAGCAGGGTCATAATTCACTGTTTACGTTCTGTGCACTACTGTATATCCACCTTTGTATCCACCACTGTATGCATTTCATTTTCTAATTATTTTGTTTACCATTATTTATTTATTATTTACGTCAAAAACAGTTAAAAACTGTGTGTGACGAGCTAAGGGGAGAAGTGAATTTTGTGCACGTTTTCATAATTCTGTGATCTCTATCCTAAATCATATTCTAGTCGAATATTGAATACAGAAAAGAGAGGTTTTTTTCGAGTTTTGTTGACAAAATATTCGCTCCTATATAATAAAATATATTTTCAAAGGTACATCAGCTATAAATTCCTGCCCTGAACTCTCATGTTCTTCATGAAAGAATAATACTTTTTGCCGCGATAATATGGATAACGATAATTTGAATAACTATATATCCCACTGAAATTCAGAAGACGTGCACAAATAATGAATTTACATTTATGTCCAGAAGCAAAAAAGGGACCACCTCAGCATTTGCTCAAGGATCAGGGAAACTGGACGAAAAACCTGATCGAGATGGGAAGAATTTAATGGGAATTTTTAAAGAAAATAACATGCTCATTGTGACTCTTAAGCATTATTTTAAAGCAATAGCTTTAAAATATATGCTTATATATAAGAAAAAAATAGTATTTAATTCTAACACAAAATTGCAATTTAATAATTGATTGCTCACCAGGAATGTTATAATCTCCAAATAATGGAAAAATGAACAAAATCATGAGAGCAATCGCTCACATCAAGATTGACATAAAAATAGAATATGTGGCAATTCCAAGAAGGGTTATGTTTAATAGCATATTTGTGACCATTTTTCCCCATGATGAAACTGAATAAAACAGATCAACGAGCAAAATTCTGTGACGATATATAGAGAGTCATAAGATAATCATGGGTATTGGTTAAATAGAGTGCAAAGGGCTTTATATTTTTATATGATCTCGTAAACGACTCTACACTCCTGTCAGAAATTAGAACAGAAAATAATCATGATTTTTTTAAGAACAATATGTTTTTGCTTTGAGAGACCCGTCTTATTCAATTAATCGTAGTTAATGTAAAATAGTTTATTGCTATCATCGAACAAAAACAATTCAGTATTAAAATTTTGTGTTTAGCACAACACTAAATTTGTGATTACATCGTAGCAAAGTGAATTACATTTTAAGCCCTACAAGCAATTATAATACTTGGTGTCGAAATCTAATATGTATAATTCGTTGTAGTTTCATATTTCGCCCTGTCATATACCGAGAACAAACATTTGCAATATAATACAAAAGACAATATTACTTGAACTGTATTTTACCGTCATGTTCTTGCCGATTGCTCTTTAAATTTACGCGCTATCTTTCAAATTGGGCATTCTCATTGGTGGTCCCCACTCCTAGATTGGGTCTCATCCCCACCCTTCAACGATTTTCTCATTTGCACCTGAGTTGCCCGCACGCAGCTCCTGAGGTCAGTGAAAGTGCAAAATGCTGTGCAGGTCTGTTTTAAAAGAATCAATTAATTTTCACTTAAAGATAGCATCAAGTTAACAAGACATGTCCTTTCATGTTTGTAGATGGAGAACGTTTTGAGAAAATGTTCCTTAAATATGGCTTAATTTAACATTGGCAGCACAGGGCGTTCCCCTTAAATACACGTTATAAAAATCGAAGCAACTGTTTGCAGAGTTTGGTCTGTGATTCTATTTGTTAGAGGTCTATCTGTCTCTTGTTTTGTCTTCACCGGTGTCAGTGCAATTTTACTATGAAAGGTGATTTTTTGACGGATGTATTTTAACCTCCACTTCTTTTCAAATTATAATTTTCTTTTACATAAAGAAGAATGCCTTTTTCTTACAAATTTACACTTTTTTGCGATCATAATGACATTTTGTACACGTGACATTCAGAATACGAGAAAACTTATATCTGCATGAGATTTCGTAAAAGCTCGCCCTATTCCTGTTCCCTAGACCTAAAGCAAAATTTAAGTATACACTCTTTCATTTTTGCGAATATTTTAAACATGGCGAAGATATCCATCAAAATGCATTTAATATTTCTTGAATCTCCCAAAATTTCCTACTAACGGCTTTTTAATCCATTCCCATAAAGCGTCATTACGATTTGAGTAATTTCAGGTCCAAATACTGTTCATGGAAGTTTGCTGTGAGTTTGCAACAGTGCTAATGTTCCGCTTCAACGATGAGGATATTGGCAGGTTAGAGGGCTCAGGGCGAGGACGGTGGGATTGATTGATTGACTGATTGATTAATGATTCCGGACTTGACGCGGGACTTGGCGGTGATCTTGTCCCGCTGGATGGCGAGATCCGGCGCCGATCTACGCGTCAGCTTGTTGGGTTTCCCCAACCAGTTATCTCTCACCAGCAGGGCACCACTCCAGCTGGGAAGAGCTCTAAGCTCCGGATTTTTTTACAAGGGTAGGTGGAAATCGTCAAAAGACACTGAGCAGTCTAAGCGAAGGTCTAAGGCAGTCTAAGCTCCCGACTTGCCTCCCGGCATGAGTGGTAGTGTAGTGCATGTTAGTGTGTGTGTGTGTGTAAGGGGGTGAGGATAGGACAAGGAAGAGGAAGGAAAGATCTCGCGCGGTCCGTGGCCCGTTTCTTAGGGTACTGCTCCAGCATTCGCCTGGTGTTGATCGGAGAAATCATGGGAAACTACCAAAGTAACCGGAGGACGGTGGGAAGAAGCAGGGAAAGCCTCGCCAGAGTGGAGATAGGCCATTGGTAGAATTCATTCCTCTTCTTGTCTAACAGAAGATTACGACAAAATACGCACGGCCAACGCGAGTTACTTCTGCTTATTGGTATTGTGTATCTTAATATGTGTTGACTGACCCGTGAGTAAAATGCCGTGAATTTGTTCGGAGACCATTGGAGCGATATGCCTGCTCCTTGATATTGCTGAGTCAAATATTACAATAGCATCTGTCTTTTTGTTTGTTTTTTTTTTTGAAGTTTTCGTCGAGGTAACATCAGCACTATTTGTCGCGGACAAATCTTGTGAACGATTTAATACATTGCATCTCAAACATATTGAACCATACAAGACCATTAAAATGAATAATCGGAGCTGTTGATAGACGTGTACCTCAAGACTTTGTGTTGGTATCAATCATTGGGGTGGCAAAGTTCAATGTGGCTCCCACCATAAATCCGGTTGTGGACTTGTAACTTGTGACTAACACAATATTTTCTGTACAGGCAATGTAGGTCAGGTCGATCAATATTACAATACAATAGTTTGTATGCATGCACACATGTAGCTTCTTTGAAAAGTATTCATTATATGTCATTTGGGTATAAATTTTATGTATATTACCTGTAAAATATATTTTGAATGTGCTACGAAATATTGATTATTTAAAAACCCGCAGTAAAACGGATCTTTGCTCTGTGTTTATTATTACTTCCCTCTGGTAACATATCTATTGATGCCGAAAGTTACCGGTCTCCACATTAAAATCGAAAGCACCCGGAAATGGTAATATATAAAGCCTGGTCACAATGCGTAAATAATCTTTGCCAGGAAAAGAATTAAACAGAACACGGTCAGGGCAGAAAGTGCATAAATGGATATAAAGTGGGAAACCCTAGTACTTTATACTTTCTAGAGACAGAGGAAGGAAGAAACATATTAGAGAAAGTTAATGAAGAGTTCGCATAGGAAGAACGTTAACCTTCCGCAAAGGACAAGTTGATACATACGTCTTTGTTCAACTCAAAGTACCCCTAAAATACATCAAAATAATCTGGTTGCTGGAAAACAATTTCTGGCAAAATGTCTTTTAGAGAATAAACGTTTTATTAGAGAAATAGCTTTTTTGTTTGTATATTAAATGTTGTCCATTATCACAATTATCGAAAAAATCACTCATTGGATAACTGTTCTCTTGCATTCTTCTATCTCATTTTTTTCTAATGTTTTATTGCTTCTTTGATTATTTCCAGCAAATATCGTAGTGTAATATGTCCCGCTTTTCAAACCCTCGACTTTTCACGAAAATATCTGAATTAGAACCAACTGCATTGGTAAACCAATTCTAAAATACGGTGTCTCTGGAGCCGTTGGAGCTCGTCGTCACTGCTCAGCAGATTGAGAATGAAGTATTTGGGTGCATGTTTAAGCGCTCATGACGCTGCATTGCTTAATTTCTTTGTAGATAGGAAGTTTCAGGTCTCGATAGTGCTGTTTGTAGGATGCGGAGGCTACTTTGCAGAGGTATTTGATTGAGAAATCTAAAGATAATATTAGTGTAGTATTGACAGACCAAATCAAAATGTTGGATTTGGTATCTTTAACTTGTGAGTTAAATCGATATTCTACATTGCCATACAACTTCATAACTCGCACTCTTCTGTCGCTCACGCACCTGCGAAATTTCTCGTTGCTTGTCCGCAATGTCACAAGGAGGTTGCGCGGAGGACGCGGATGAAATGTGATTGCAGACGAAGCCTTCACATAGCAGCCGCGACGTTTGGGAAAGCATTTGCCACTTAGCCTGTGACTCTGGTCATTAAAAGTATTGCAATTTACTGCAATACTTCCACTGGTGCGGGTGAACAATAATGTTGCGTTATTTGTCCCATCGCTGTTGCTCTATCAAATGGTCTGTAAAGTGACTTCCACTACATCTGACTATATTGTTTTAAATATATTTTTCGGGAACATTTTCTTTTAAATATTATAACATATAAAATGTATCATTTTGGAGCAGGAATTTTAAGATCTGCACTTTGAAGTCACCCATATTTTATTGTAAAATATCCGTCACTGAGATTCCAACTACGTTGATTTTTCGTCCACTCACCCTTATCCTTTGAGAAAATGCAGAGTGGACCCTTGTTTTGCTTCTGGACAAAAATGAAGCCTCACCATCTGTGCACATTTCATTGAGTTCAGTGAGAAGATAGTTACTAAAATAGTTGTGCGAATTATTATAAAATAAAATACAATTTTGAAATTTCGAATAAAATTGCCAATATGTTGTATTATTGACATTTGTAAAAATTTGAAATGATTAGTACTTGTTACATTTTCTTCAAATTATTGTCACATACATATACTAAATTCCACAAGATGAAGATGAACAGTTTAGTTCGTTTAGTTTAAGTTATTTTTAAACTGCATCATAAGGATGTAAAAGCGAGGTAGTCGTTACAATCGATTTAATAGACTATTTCACTCATGTCTATCCGCGTCGTAAGTAGCCAATGGTAAGCCTGGATATATTCAAATTAAACCAATCCCAGATGTTTATCGCCATCAGCTTGTTTACCTTTTTTTATCGCTGTAAAACCTTTATTTACCTTTTCAAGATAACGATAGCAATTGTTTCGCCTCCAAAATAGCTCTTGTGCATCAATATAATATTAAAATGTGTGGTTTTGGTAATGTTTAAAACTCTGAAATAGAATCTATTATTAAGGATTCAGTGCCGAAAAACAGCAAAAGGAACAGAAAAAGTGTGTAAAAAGAAATTCAAGAAGTTTGTCAAGACAGAAAATACAAATGGACAGCACAAACTACAAATGAAGAAATTACACATGTTTTAGGCTATTAATATACGAAGATTAGATTGTGAAGAGTACAAAGAATATGCCATCAAAACTATGTGGAACGTTACAACCAAAATTATTCAGGAAAATACTTTAATGAGTACACACGTATGTTCAATCCATTCAAAATTGACGAATTCCGCTGCTAATTCATCTTGTACATCTTCCATTTCAAATACTTCTATGGAAGACCAAAACTTGGAAACCAATTTCCTACAACTTTAATGATTGTGCTTTTAATAAATGTTCTTGTCAGTAGTCTTGTTAGAATTGTTTTCCGAAAGTTTGATTACCATAAAATTGAAACATATTTGAAATCATTTTCTGCATTAAACTGTTATTCAAATGTTACTTGATTATAGTTATTCCAGGAGGCAGTGATAAGTCGGAACTGAATGAAAGGTTTTTCATTTTTCGGTTGTAATTTTGAGTAATATTTCCCTTTTTTCGTAATTCCTGTGATTTAAATTATCCTTTCAAATCATGTAATGTGTTTATTCGTGAAATAGTCACACTAAATATCACTCGAAGTGCTGTGCTAGCCGGTAAATTCACTCCTCGCTACGCGAGTCGTGAATTTACCGGCTAGCACAGCACTTCTCGTGATATTACTTATGATAAAAACTCGTTAACTCTAATTGTTAATGTTAATAATATAAAACAATATAAACGTTGACAGCTGGTGTTAATATTGATATTACTTCCCGCGATGATAGACCGTGGCCCAGTCGAAATACCCTCCTACTTCCTATACTGCGATTTTTCTAACTTTGCCCCTCAAGGCCCGTCTTCATGATGGAATATGCCACGGTATTTCGCGACGTCCTTAGTCGTTCCGCCAGATATCGCATGATCGGCGACCGTATGAAGGAGTGCTTGCCATCGTGCGACTTCTAGCGGCACGAGGTAGAAAGACGCGAAATGCCGTGCGATATTCCATCGTCGCCATAGGGGCTTGAGGGCAGAATTCGAAAAATCGCACTATAACAAGCTTATTCTGCATGTGGCAGACGAAACGACTGTAGGAAGCAGGAGAAATTGGCGAGACCTCGGCGTATCAGCAAGCAATATCAATCATGGAAATATTAGCCGTGTACATGAACCGCTCCGTGAGGCTGAAGGCGCTGTGACGTGTTCGGGAGGCGACGCGTCGCGGCGCGGGGGCGGAAGCGATTCGCGCCCAAGGCCTCCCGAGGCGCGTGCCTTGTCGGGTCGCAGGCGCCGCCGCGGACGAAGGCGCTCTCCTCGCTGCCACGCACCAGGGATGCGACTAGTCCATATCAAAACGTCGATTTTTTTTTGTAAAATCGTCGACGGACTGACATTTTGAAAGCCCTCTTTTTTTAACATCGATATTCTGTGTTCGATGTTTTTACATGGCTGATAGTTTTTAAATGAAAAAAGTATCATCAAAACAACATTCTATAATAATTTCCAGATATCCTTAAATTGAATATTCTTCAGACCAAAGTGAACAAGAGAAAAATAATGAAATCGAGTTTTGGTCAATAAAGAAGCCTATCTGAATTTTAAATTATCGAATCACATACTCAAAGTTTTGTTAATTATCCTGATGATTTTTTAAACTTTGTTTTGTCTGATAAATCTCAATTAAAATTAATAAACGAGACAGTTTTGAAATTAAATCCCCTCACGTGATCTTCAATGGTTACATGTCCAGTTTTAAAAATATTTGTTTTAAGAACATCGATGGTTTTGAGTCGGTATTTCATTAACATCAATGTTTTCATTTTGAGCTTCATTGTTTAGTAACATTTTTTGCCGAAATCGCATCCCTACCGTGCTCTCGCTGCCGCTGGTGAGCTCATTTGAAAACTTGTGAATTCATGGAACGGATATGGAAAGCGCGTATTTTATTAAGTAGAAACGCTTTAGTAATATTAACGGGAAAGAATGAGTTGAGATAAGCCGTACCAGCATTTTGATGAAGAATGACCGCATGACTTTG
This sequence comes from Acheta domesticus, assembly GCA_031308135.1. Taxonomy (NCBI): domain Eukaryota; kingdom Metazoa; phylum Arthropoda; class Insecta; order Orthoptera; family Gryllidae; genus Acheta; species Acheta domesticus. The sequence continues at coordinate 160,033,817 of JAHLJT010009436.1, forward strand.
GTGACTTTTTTTGGTAAGCTAACTCAACACGAAATAAGTACAGCTTTTTGAATCACCACCCGGTATATTCCACAAGTGTTTTACTGATCCACATGACTTAGCTATAAAAAAAATTACTTCCTAATGGCTCGTGGCAAGTGTGATCACTTTCCATTTTCTAAGAGTCGAGCCCAATTTAAGAAGGAACAAGAGTAATTTCCAGTATTCATGAGAATGTTACAGTATGACTGGAACAGTAGGGAAACTGCTGGGACATGAGTGGTCCTGGATAATAATGTTTGTGCTGTGAAAAGTGTCTGCCACTTTCTGGCACTTTGGCATTTTCTGGCAATGACAATCAATCTCCAAACTGTCGTGTATGCTTCATTCTCCTACACATTATCTACAATCGGTTTGAAAATATTAGACATACAAGAAAATGTAAGCCCACCGGGGCTGGAAAGTGCAAGTTGGTCGATGTAGTTAGACCACGAATAGATTCACAGTCTGTGGATGATCACGAGTTCGATTTACATTGATATCTGTCTTTTGTCTGTCGTCTACGCCGTGTCGGGGAGGGCCCGTTGTTCTGCTGAGTCACGTCCGCCGGTGCCTCCATGTGAGTTAGTGTCCGGCTTGAGAAGCACCGAGTTTGGATGCTTCGGTTGGAAAAAGTTCTAAGAAAGGGAGAGTAGAATATTTTTAAAAAAATGTTTTGATCTCAATATGAATGTGAAAAATTATTTCTTTGATAAACCTCTTTGAAAACTATAAGGGCAAAGTATACATACTCTGCACTTTGAACTAAAATATTAATAAGCTTGCATTCCTGATATTGTTTCAATACGATATGAAAGATGTTGAAGAGATCTTGGATGTGTGACAAATATATCTTTTGAGGAAAACTAGTACGTCAGAGGTTATGGAATATAAAAATGGTATACCATTATACACTCATATAACTAGAAACTAATAATAGATACATTTCAATTATTTGTTTATTACTTGGTTTATTTTATGTATTAAGACACCGTTAAAATCATGTTTTTTTCGTCACCTGATTGAGGCCACCAACCGATTGGGCTTCTTGTATCGCAGGATAGCGGGTTGGGTTGGAGTCGCGACCTAGGCTCTTGTTACTTTTGTGTGCTCTGCCTCTTCGCGCATTTAGTTAGGAAAGCATCGACCTCGCACACGGATTTACACTGGCTTCAAAAACGAGAAACCCGCGTCTCTCTAGTGAATGGTTTAAGGAACGCATGACTTTAACAATGACAATATTTCTTCTACATCCAATGAAAGATAGATAAGTCACATTATTAAGACGTAACAAGAAACTCCAGCGAAAAGAAGAAACACAGTGGAATTATGAAGGAATATTGAAAATAAATAAATTTAAAAAAAAGAAAAACGCCCAAGGACGAAAAATTGAAATTCGTTCATAAATTCACAAAGGATGAAGAATAAAATGTAAACATTACGAGGCTTCGGAAGCATTATCCCTCCACGGCAGTTGCTGCTTCAACAAGCATCTCGCGCTTCGTATTTGCATAAGAAAATGAAGGTCACGCATGAAACGACTACGTCTTTCTCCACATCCGCGGTATCTTGCTCATCTCGGGTGGCTGCTGCCCGCACCTGAGGCGGCGACCTTCGCCCGACTGCGGCGGCAGGGCGGCAGGAGTGGGGGCGGCGTGGCAGCGGGGGCATCGGAGCGGCGGGGGAGGTGGCGGGGGGCATCGGAGGCAGCGCGGACGGCGGGGGCGGTGTGGAGATGGGGAGGCGGGGAGGCTGGGCAGAGCCGGGGGCGGAGCGGAGAGGACGGCGGGGGGCGGTGAGGGGCGGCGGGCGGGGTGGCTGGGGGCGGCGGGGGCGGGGCGTCATAGGGGGGCGGGTGGCGGCGGGGCGGCGGGCCTCCAGGTCTGCGCGGGCGCCGCTCGCGTCCAATTAAGAGCGCAGGAAGCGCCTTGGTGCTCCGCGGCCGCCATTCGATGAAATCGCGCCCTCTTGTTGCGAGCTGTTGTTGCAGGCATGTACAACCCTCGCTAGAACAATGTTCTGAGCCGTATCTCGGATCTCTCTACTGTCACGCGTGGAAGTGCGAAGGAGTAACTGCTTTATGACTCAGCTTTTGTTATTTTAAGGATAATAATTTGTTTTACTGACGAAGGAGAATTTTTAAAACGTCAGTTTCTTTGCTTTGAAAAATTATGTAATTCTTAAATAAACGCAGCTAAGTTGCCAAGTGACGGAAACATTTGATTCTAGCTTTTGAGAATCAGAAACACTTTATCGTAACACTTTAAAGGTAAAATCTTTTTGTATTTTTCTTTGTAATATGTCTTATCATATTAAATATTATAAACTTGGAAAATATTATATACTTTCTAAGAAATAAGGGGAAATAAAAGCAGATTTCGATCATTTCTTGCTAGCTGTTGTTACGAGCATGTACAGGTCCTCGCCATAACAATATTCGGCACCATATCTCGGACTGTGAGTGTTTTCAGCTAGAAGTACAAGGGAGTAACGCCTTTTTGACATAGATTTTTTTATGTTATAATAATAAATTTGTTTAACGAATGAAGTGACGTTTAGAAATGAATTCCCTTTGTTATTATCGGGGACTACACAAGTTTTATTATTTTTGTTGATGATTTCATTTCAGCATCCCTTTACCACAAACTGTTACCGAAAAAATAAGGGCATTAGCAGACGATGAAGAGTGTCTTGTCTATTGTTCTGTAATGCAGATTCAGGTATAACCTAAACAAAAGAAGCACAGGAAGTTCGCGCCTGGAGGATAGGCAACCCATCAGACACCAATGATTCGTTTCGGAGATCTTGCGTAATCGCCACAAGCAAAATACCCCGGCGAACGTAAGCCGTTGACAGCGCTCACGAACGAACTTTCCGAGCTAGGCAATCACTTGCGAGAGCACGGGGTGGAACGGCCAGCAACGTCGCCGCCCATGTGTAGAATATGTTGCCTCTAAGTCGTTGAAGCTCTCGCTTATCCTGCTTGCATCTCATCCGCACTGTGATCTGTAAAATGAATACTGTGGGACTGTTAATGTTCTTTTAAATTATATATTTGTTTCAAAGTGATCTGTATTTGAATGTTATAAAATTTTAATTAAATTAGTAACACTGTTCTTTTGTTACATAGTGCCATATTCTTCATAATTAACATTTACTTGTAAATGTTTTATATTCCGATTTTTGAAAGATATAGCTTACGCGGAATTATGTAGAGACCAATAGACTTTAATAGTAATTACGCATTTTTCTGAAATATATTTTTCTAATATCTCTGAAAAAAGAAGGTAAATTTGCATTATTGTAAGTTTTGTTGGAAGAGACGCGCACCAGAAGACTTCCTTGGAAGCCTACCTTTGGCACCTCTCGCTTATAGCGCCTGAGTCTTGATGGATTTTCCAAGTAATGTATCGGTCTCAGGCAGGGGCGGATCCAGCCGAGCATTTGGGGAGGGGCCATCACAGATTTTTGTTACATAATAAATATATTTGTTATTATATTGTATATTATTTATGTACTGTAGATATGGTACTATACAATATTATTGTTTAGATAATTACCCAATTCCAACATAAATACTTAAATCAATTTGCCAAATAGAGGCAGATAAATGAAAACTCTAGGCCTTTTGGGGGGACCAAATATGTGCCCCCCATATTTCGCCTCCCCCTCTTGATCTGCCAGTGGTCTCAGGAAGAGATGTGCGGGCTGTCTGGTCTATAGAACGTGGGACCCTCGTTAGAATGAGATGTTTCCGTAGGGGTTGAATTTTACCAGTCCCTTACTAGTTTTGATGTCACATTCAGAACTTTCCACCCTCTGGAAATCCCTCGTCCACAACCGCATTTCGACAGCTTCAGAATGGGAGTCCAGTGTGCTAGCTCGTTGCAACTGGGATCGTCAATATTAGTGATATGATTACACTTAATACACCATTTATTACATTATTTTTGTTACTATTGTGAGCAGATTGCTACGCCAGGGAGCGAGGAAGTAAATTATTTAAAAACAACAGTTTCTCCATTAGTACTTTTAGTTCCGTAAGATTTTTCACAGAATTACAAATACTTTTTATTTGCCTACTTTTCTTCCCTTTTTTCTTCCGTCCTCAGCTCTTTACTCTCGAATCGTTTACATCTTCCAAATTTTGCACGCCATTTGTTTTTCCTTCTTGAACCAAAACACTTGCCATCACGAAAACTCTTTCCGAAAATTATACCTTTTTGCTGAACACTTTTTCTTTACCACAGCGCTTTCCCACCTTCATTCCCTCTCTAATCCCCGTCTTTTTTAATTACGCCCCCCATTTGCGAACGCATTTCTTGTCTCCCGCGTGGACGCGCTCTTCGTGGGCGCGTCGCGTGAAGCGAGCGCGTCCTTGAGCGGCGGCGGCGGCGCCTATTTATCACGCGCTCTCGTAACGAGCGCTGGCGCTTCCGCGCGCCGCCGCGTGGCCGCCCGGGGCGCTGCGCCTCCTCCCACGCCCCACGGCCCGCCTCGCTCCGAGGCAGCATTGCCGCCGGCGCTAAGCCCACTCTCACCCGGAGGGCCGAGGGCCCGAGACTCGGCGAGGGGCGGACTGCGAGAATCAGTCAAAAATTATCCGCACTTAAAAAAACGTTTAAACAAACACGCACACACAAAGCACAGAGGTGCTCAATATCATATACTTTCTCGCATTAATGGACTACGAGAGACAGTCAAGAATTGTCGGCATTTTAAAAAAATGTTTAAAAACACACACAGACAGAGCAGAGGTGCTACAATATCACATATTTTCTCGCATTAATGGACTACGAGAGACTGTCAAGAATTGTCGGCATTTAAAAAAATGTTTAAACACACACGACACACACAGCAGAGGTGCTACAGTATCACATACTTTCTCGAATTAATGGACTACTGGAGACAGTAAAGAATTATAGGCACTTTAACAAAATGTTAAAAAAACACACATCGGAGGTGCTACAATAGCACATACTTTCTCGCATTAATGGACATAATTTTGTAATATTGAAATATTGTAGTTTCAACTACAATATTTCTAAATATTCAGTTATAACATAAAAAAGTAAAATTCAAACGAAGCACCTCAGCAAGTTTCATTTCTGTGTAGTCATTTCTAACTTGTACAAATGAAACTAACATGAATAACTTTGACAATTACAGTACTCGAATGCACATACAGAAAAGAAAAAACAATATTTCACACATGCTTGCCTTAATTCAGTTGAAGTTCGCCAACAATTTCTGAATCCGTAATCAGCAAACAAAAGGTTTTCCCCCGCATTATTACATAACTTTTTCTATTGCCTAAGCAGTAGCAAGAAAGTACAAATTGCGCACAAGTATGGGGACAACACTTACATCACTTTTCTACATAGTCTTCTACCTTCTCAATGCATTGTCACCAGCGATACACAGCCCTACGTATTCCCTACTAAACATTATTTATGGTTGGCCGCAAAGCCATTGATGCATCGCTGCTTGAACTTTATTTTCGGTAGAAAATCGCCGTCCTCGTAACGAATCTTTGAGAGACGGTAGTCTAAGAGGTAGTCAGGCGAAGAAAGACCTGGGGTGTAGGTCGGGTGTTCGAGCTCCTCAAAACCCAAACAGTCAATGGTTTCAACTTTTACCTGTTTACGTACCAACGTTACTCCTCGCCCAACATTTGTGTGTTTTGAATTCATTATCATGACGGTCACCTCACAAGTGGACACCCGTCACGTGTTAGGTGTGGGACAAAAACAAAAGCGGGGGCAGTCACAGTAGTGACTCCGGGGCTATCCCCTGCTTGTGCCCTGATTGTGGTTTCAAGGTTCAGAGAAAAATTTGGATAACAATATGTGATGTTTGATACATTTACCGAGGTATTCCATGTACGTGTTATAAAATGTAAACGCTCCATCCCATCCCGTGACTTATTTCACCTATTTCGTCATTAGAAGTTCTACGCCCTCCTTGACCCTTGAATAGATTTTGGACATTCCTGAATTGACATTCAGTTATAGTATTGACATTTCAGTTGAAATTTAGAAGTGTTCTTCCGCAACAACTCTTTGCAATATAGTCTTGGAGAAATGCGGCCGAAGAGGTAGCGGTAAAAAGTTTAATGTTTATTTTCTACGATTAGTGTATTAATTATGATTCCTAATCTTCGTCCACCTTCAAATTAAAACCGTGACTCACTTGATGTTTGCAATTTGGTTTCAAAGCAACAGAGCACCCATGTCTAACAAACGCGACCATTTCGCTATTTGTAATCCAGTTTGAAGCTCCTCGTCTGCACTTGCGGGAAGTCATCCCAGGGTCGCGCTGAGATTTTATTTTTTATTTAATAGGTAATTACAACGCATGTATATATAATTTCAATACTTTTTTAACTATGTGGCTAGGCTGAAGGCCTTTAAGCCATTACAATACCTGCACCCCACCGTATTCTAAGCTTTCGAGTTCTGGCATTCACCCCTAATGGTCTCTTCATCGCATCAAAGCCGCGGAAAGGAGATCATAAGGTACGGATGAGGAAAAAAACCCTGAAGGGGAAAACCTGCCGTCAGAAGACGAGTACATGCTAAACTACTAGATTTTTCCTAAACTATTTATTCATTTTCTGGCGTGGTAATCTTCTCCATCCAGTCTTTGGCCTCCGCGCCGAGATGCCTTCGTGCCCGGACGCCAGCCACTTGCCCCTGCGCGCCCGCTCTCCTTGCGGTGGGCGCTTCGCGATTGTGGCACGAACGGCGAACGTCGTCTCTGGCGCTCTGCGCCGTGGTCACGTGGCTCAGCAGAGCTTCTAGAGAATACTTGGACGGTGTTATGCATCAACCGGCTATGCGACAATCATATAAGTTTTGAGATAATCGTGTTCAAATGTTTTATTACATTTCCAGCTCTAAAACTGTAATTTAATTATTTCATTCATTGAAGCACCAAACTACATGAACATGAGTGGAATATCTGGCGTTTACCTGCATAATGTGAAATTAAGAACAGCAGATTTCAAGATCTAGGTTTATAGCCGGTTTTTGCGAAACATAAAATCCCTTATGTGACTGATAGCGTTTACATTTTTCATTAATTATGAGGCTATTTTTACAGATATGGCGCCAAACTTTTGCGTACACTTAGAACATGGTCCAATGCAACCGATGGCGTTTATATCTCAGTTTTTTTCAAAAAATACCGCTTAGCCGCTTGATGCATAACACCGTCCACTTAGCCCAAGCTCTTTCATGGGAGTGAGGATATCAAATACATCCGCTTCGCGAATCCTTTTTGGGAGATACTGTCAGTGATGTTTTTAGTCTAAGCCGATGTAGTATTTTGTAAATGAAAGCGATTATTACAGGAATTATAGTAACAACACTCCAGAGGATTTTATATAAGACTACTATAAGACTACAATCTCCTGGTTGCTTCGCTCTGTTCGCATGTGGCTTGGTGCAGGCACGTGGCTGTGTCCAAGCATTCGTCGGCCGGTCACGACTCTCAGGAAGGCTCCTAACAAACTCCATTTAGCCTGAGCTCATTCATAGGAAACATGGCATTATATGTTTTGGTTACATTGTTTATTTTGGTGGAATTTCGTGTTATTAATGGTCCTCTTGATCTAGTAATATATTTATTTTCAAAATGAAGTTCCGACAGATGCATATCTACACGGGATTTTCAATTCACTAAACTCCTACAGCGACAACGATACGGATATCTGACTACTACTCGGTTGTTGGTTTGTGGATGGTACTGGTTGGTGGTCGAGATAGTCGAGTCCTTCCTGTAGTGCTCTGCAATTGTTAACGCTTTTCAAGATACCTTCTTAAGTACATAATTCAGCCTGATACTTTTCATGAGAATACCGGCACTAGATATACGTTCTACACTATTCGCTTCGTGAGATAGTTTGGTTATGAGTAGTACTCTCAACATTGTATTTCTAAAATAATTCGACTACTGCATAAATAACAGTGACAACAACTCCTGGGGATTCCCAATATTACCATCTGAGAATGGTCCAGTTCATTAGTGGTGCATACACTTTGTTGGAGATGACCACTTCATTTCTCCGGAGAGCTTCTAAAGAACGTAATTTAGTCCAAGATCTTAGGATTTAATGAATCTTTCATGTAGTATATGTGATCTAGCACTTCAGAAGATATTGTAACGGGTACTTTCTACTATCTGACAGAGACAGATATCGGCCTAGTCACAGCTTTCAGACAATTTGCCTGCCGCTAGGTGGTTTTGGCTTGTATACGACGTCTTGATTGTGATTTCCGCTGACAGTTTCATTTCTCATTAGATGTTATCCTTCAGCGTCTTTCACTCGGGATGCTACATGTATTTCCGACATTAGTTATCATAGTGATCTGCAGCAGCAACAATATTGCTGTTGAGTGTGTGAAAAATGAGCTTCTGGAAATCGACTGTTCTGATACGGCAAACTGAATACTGAAGATTCTTTCTTCTTTGACACGTGACAGATGTGTCATCAACAGTGATGCACTGAGTTTGAGAATATAGTCACAACGTAATTCAAGTAAGATTCAAGAAATTGCGGATTAAACATTACATTTTTCAGTCAAAATCAAAACTTTATTGTTTTTGTAACTTTCCAGTCTTCTTGCACCGTTGACAACGGTCACTTGGCCAAACGCTGCTTACTATTCCATAAATTTATTCGTGTATTCGAAATTAGTAATATAGTTATTTTTACCGAAGAATTGATATTTTAGATTAGTATTGCCGTTCACAAACAGGATGCAGTAATAAAAAACAAGGTTTCTTGTTGGCTAGACATTTCACGGATACAACAAGCATTACGTCATAGAAAGATATAAACATCAATTGAGCGACTCTTTAAGATTTTTTCTTTCTATTGTTACGTTTTTGAACAATGAAATTTCATTCTTTAGTGTGAAGAACTCTAGTGGTCTGTCGTATTTACTCTTGTTCACGATTCACGAAGGTGAGATTCCTAACATCTTCATCAACGTCTCCCTGCCGCTTGAAAAGGTCTTCCCCAAAGCCTGATATCTGGCGCCGTCCGATTGCTTCGAGAGCTGGCACCAGTGTTGCCAAATTGGAGGATTTCCCCCTAGATTTGATGGATTTTTATAGATTAGTGGGTTTTTTGGAGGGTTTAATGCGTATTTATATACAGACGTGTTCAAATTATTAGACTAAAGAACGTGTTTTAATTTTCCTAGTTTCAATGATATAAAAATAGAAGATAAATGCTTAATGTCAAATTTTTTACTGGTTCCCTCATCCTTGATTGTTTTAAGAAATTTCCCTTTTATAGAACTCCCAATTCAATTTCTTTTTCACTGTTGGCAACATTTGTCAGTTTCCATCCCAAGTGTGTTAGTGTAAGCTTGCGGTACACGTGCTTTGCAATTCTGTCTACAGTGTGATTGGAAGTTCCTACAGTGACATTCGGTTTGGTTTTCGTTTTCCATATCTCTTGCTACATTCTGCTGATATAATAAAGTCTGAAAACTTGATTCTAATTAATACAGAGGGAAATATTGAAAAGTGCGGTGTAAAGTAAGGTTGTGGGAAAGAAAAAGGACATTTCATCCCGGAAAACTGCTGTTGTGGTGGCACTTATTGCTGAAAACTGTGATACACAGCAGGAAATAGCTAACAGAATGAAAATATTGCAGAAACCTGTTTGCAGAATCAAAATCTCAAAGCAGGAAAGTAGTGAAAGCAAGCCAAAGAGCGCAGGAAAATGTGGACGTAAGGGAAAAATCAGTCCTAGAACAACGAGAAAATTGATGATGATGGCAATATTGAACCGTAAACTAACGTCTAATGGCTTGAATCATCAGCTGATAGGTTTTGGAGTTGCTGTATCTCCTGTGACAGTGAGGAGGAGGTTGTGTGAATAAGGTTTAAAAGCATGACGATCAAAGAAAAAAACAGAAAATCACTCTATCAATGAAACACAAGAGACTACAATGGGCAACATCTAAAGTGGAAAAGTGTGGACTGGGAAATGTGTATACAATTCCATGACACAATTATAGGGCAAATGTATTGCAAAATAAAATTTTGTGATGCAGATTGTGATGCTTTATTGGTATGCAATAAATGCACATTTTAATATTCGAGTTGTTGAGGTCTGTGCCAGGTCAGAATTTTTTGCAAAAAAAATTATTCACAGCTTTATTTATTTTAGAATTCTTTGAGGTCCTTCAGGTATGCTTCAGTGACGAATCTGCATTCACCGTGGTGGCAAAAAGGAGTCAGTGTTTGTAGGAGACTAGGAAAAGCTTTAAAATCTGAATGCGTGCAACAATTTATGAAACATCCAACATCCATTATGGTATTGAGTGTGATGTCTGTGAAAGGTGCTGACAGATTGCACATTGTCGAAGAGACAATGAGGCAAGATCTATACAAAAAAATCCTTGAAAGGGAACTATTTTCCTAAATTAGAGAGTGGTTCCCCAAAGAAGATGCCATTTTTAGGCATGATGGAGCACCGTGCCACAAAGCCAAAAAGATCTCAAAATATTTGGAAGAAAAGCAATTGAAAGTGTTGCCCTGGTGAGGAAATAGCCCTGACATGACTCCCTTAGAAAATTGATGGGGCATTACCTACCGAAGGATAAGAAAATATAAATGACTATCTAACAAGAACTCGTCAACAAACTAGAGGAAATTTGGTACCATGACAATGAAATTAAAAACTCATGTGAAAGTTGGTAAAAAACATGCCAAACAGGATAAAGTTGTCGATTAAGAATAAAGGCATGCACACCAAGTATTAAACGTATCAATGTAACATGTACGCAGATGTAATCTTGCAATAAATGCAAATATTTTGCAGAAAATGTCTTTAGTCTAATAATTTGAACACGTCTGTAATAAAAATGGTTTGTTTTTGTTATTTAAGGTCGCATCAACTACTCGGTCATTAGCGACCACTATTGGAGTAACGTTATGACATGATGATGACACGATATGGTGATGATAGGGGGTGAAAAGACGAACACATACAACCATGCCCGAGGCGGGACTCGAACCCGCGACCCCACGGTCCAAGACCACAACAGTACTACTGCACTACTGCTTTAGCGATCTCGGCCACGGGGCCGGCAATAAAAAATAGTGTTTGCACTTACAAATGTACCTATAAACTATATTGACACGATCCTAAGAACGCGACTCCATTCGCAGTCGTTGCCGAATGGAATTTTCAAAAGTAACACTAAGTTTATTGTTAATATTTAAGCGTGTGAATTTATTTCAGCCGACCTGGATGGCTGACGTGGCTAAGAGCGTGTACCGACTCAGCGCTTCGATCCGAAGAATCGCGGGTTCGTGTCCCGCCTTGGGCATGGCTGTTTGTCCCTTGCCTCTCATGTATGTGAAGAAATAATTGAAGTCATCTACTCAACTTAATATAAAATTAAGGACTTCCATAACTTAAATAATGACTTCCATTATTTGTTCATGTAATTACGTCAACAATACCGCAACAGAATTCCAACAATCTCATGTATGTGTTGTCGTGAAGGGCCTCGCGTTCTGATGACCACAGATCAGACAAGCGGGCAAATGTGTTGGTGTTTAGCGCGTGGTCGAATATCCCCCCCATCAGAACGTCTGCTGGATAAGAGCCTCAGTAAAACATTCTATTTAAATTTCTCATTAACCCAAAACTGGCCGTAATTAAAAAAGTGTTCGGAATTTGGTAAAATTTTAATACATAGCATTAATTAGGTAGCATTTATTGGAAAAAATGTTATTTTCAGTTTTTATTAAAAATTTGATGGTTTTTGAGAAGGTATGAAATTTCATACCATGGCCATACGGGGGTCAAAAATTGATAATTAGAAGTTTATATTGTAGAAAATTATTTATTGATAGGAAGACGTTAATGTTACAAAGTATCTTAAAAAACATTAAATATGGATGAACATTACCCTGAAACGATTTTCTAATATAAAATTTTAAGCAATCAATTCTGGCTATGGTATTGCACAAAGCAAGATTTTGGGTGAAGACCTACATTACATTTCACACACTGAAATGTAGTGCACTTTTTGCACTGTGCACATTTTCTTTGCTTTTCTGCTGCATCTACCAAATGCCCAATATTGTCTAATCTTATTTCTCTTAGCACTTGTTTGTTGGTTTTGGGTTTTACCCCTCTTGGTTTTTCAATTGCAGGTGTTGAAAGAATAGCAAGCACAATTCTTCGAGTGAATTCTAGAAGAGGCACGTCTTTATTTGCTTGTTTGTACAACAGCCATGAATTCACAACGGCTCCGTTGAGACAGAAACGAAATATTGGAAAGTACCATTTTTATTGCGTATTCGGATACGGTATAATCCTCGCAATCGATCGAAAAGATCGACTCCGCCCATACATTTATTGTATTCCTTCACTAAGGTGGGCATTGGGACTGATGTTCTTTCCCGTTTTTCCCGGCTCCATCTCTTACACGTTGTCACGCCTTGTACAGCGTCATAATCAAGATTAGTTGCCAATGTAACTTGACTATTGTCATTCCAGCGAATCAAAGTAATAGATGACCTGAGCATCCCTAAGAACATGGTGCGATCCCCGTGCTTGCTTCTTTAAATCTAGCAATGGAGCTTTCTCGACTCTGTCAGAGCGGATAGTGCCGATTACATATAGATTATGTTTCTTCAGGGTCTCAAGTAAACCTATGCTGTTAAAAAAATTGTCCATAAATATTATGCTTTTGGGAGGGAGGTATCCATGGCAAAGTTTGTGGACAACACTTGAACCAAGTGTTTGACCAGGTTCCCTGGATTCTTTTGCTCCTACATATGGGTCGAATTTTATCAGGTAACCGCTTGGAGTAGACATACACCAAAATTTGAAGCCATATCTGATAGGTTTCCCACGTATGAATTGTTTCATAAAATGATGCCCGTAATAAGGCTCCATTGCTTCATCGACACAAAACTTCCCTCCCAATGGTTTTATTAAATTCTGAAATTTTTCATTTAGTGCGTTTATCACAGGTCTCACCTTGTGTACTCTGTCTGTATTATTATTTTCGTTATTATCATTGAGATGAAAGTACCTGTGCATTTCACGAAAGGGACCTCTCTTCATTGCATTGCTTACTAGTGAACTGTGAGTATCAGGTGTCTGCTGCCAGTACATGTCTCTATGAGGCAAAGAGTGATATCCTGAGAAAAGCAAGATAGCAATGTATTTATATACACATTCATGCGAAACTTGAATTTGGGCCCCTCTCTGCATGGCATATATGGCAGTTTCACGACAAATCCTATCAATTAGATCTTCATCAAAAATTATCCTAAAAACATCGATAGGGGCTAAATTCTTATCTCTAATTTCCTTAACAAAAAATGGCTCTGACTGAATGTAGTTATCAGTTCCGATCGTAGGTGTTAAATTTACCTCTTCCCATTTTCTTGACCTTTTCACAATACAGGATTTTGACTTCATTGCATGTTCACATGTACACGCAAGCTACTTGTATTCATTTTGTATTCATTGCATGTTGTTCACCTCGTAACTTCATGAAATTCGTCCATTCCATTGTCTTGACCAAATACAGTTACCCCGTTTTCAATAAAGCCCATCCGCGTCTTTCCGTTTTTTGTGCTAGAAATTATTCTTCGAATTTCAGCAGGCCGCGCGAGAAGGCCTCTACCAAGATCACGAATGTTCGCACGATCCCCTTCTAAATCACTACCAGCATCATCTTGGTCGCTCGCAGCTCCGTCAACAGCAGGTTGCAAGACAATTTCGAGTTCATCTGCGTCTTTTATCAGTTCTGCCTCAGTATCGGTTTCCGCAAGTTCTTCTAATACATTCAGTATTGCCTCAGTGTCGTCTGCTATATTTATTCTGAAAATAAATAAATATTACTTCTAGATTACCTAAGTAATATTCTAACTAACTATACTTTTGAAACGTGTGGCGTAAGATGTATATAATATAGTATGGTATGGGCATCAAAAGATTGTACTCTCAAGTGGCCATGGTATGAAATTTCATACCCTAACTTATATATGATAATATATCTCAGAATATTTGGTTTTTGTAAATTTGTGTATATCACATTAAAAGTTCATGTCTCTCTCAAAACATATTGCAAAGGAAATATTATTTTACATAAATAAATAAACCAGAAAATATAAATGAACATACCGGGACGTCATTGTCGACAGTGCCGCTACGGACGCACGAAATGATTGTTTGTTCCAACCCAAAGAATGGAGTAGGAACTGATTCCTAATCAGTTGAAACAATGTTGCCAAACTTCTTTACAGAATGCGACCCCTTTCAAACGTTAAATTTAATATTTACCCACAGCAGAAATATTTAAGTTCACAAGCGTGCGTGGTATGAAATTTCATACCATGGCCAGTTATGGGTTAATTGAGTTAAATGTTAATCAGTTTAATATTATTTTATGCTGTGATTAATGTATCACAAGTTTTAACATATTGGACAAATAAAGTAATTTAAAAAATTGTTTATTAAATTTACTACGTAATCTGAAAGACAGGTAGAAAGACGTTCGGTGGATGATTTCGTAGCCTAGGGGGCAAATGGCATCTTGTTGGTGGAATATCAACAGTGCAGCCTGGCAACGCTGGCCGGCACCTGCTCGAGTCCTTGCTGGCTCTTTCCGCGACCGGTCACGTTTCTCCGCAGATGGGCTGCAGCGGCGCGGCGGTGCAGCCGAGCCATCAGCGCCCAAATTACCCCCAATCCCCTCCGCGGAGGCAGGGTCAAGCGCCTCGCGCCGGGGAGGCAAATGGGGCTTGCGCAACGCGCTTGTCGAATGGCCATTTTTAATATGCGCATTATGAAGAGCACTGCGCTGGGAGAACTGACAGTGCAATCACAATTTTGATTGCAGCTAATGTGCATTGGTAATTGAGAAATGGAAATTCCCCAACGGCTATTGAGTGATGGCGGTGTGTAAAAAGCTATACTCTATGTGCGGCAAAAGTATATTCAACAATACCCGCCCTAATCAAATTTTGTCTTCGTTCAATTGAGGAAGGACAGAACTCATGGATAAATAATTTGACCGAGACCGTGTTTGATTCGTTCCCTTGAGGCGAATGTAGGGATCAAAATGTGTGGTAACGATGAGATCCCATCGAGCGGTACCAAATAAGACTTTCCAGATTTTTTGATTGTGTGTCATTGGGTTCATTTTCAGAGATTCAGATTTGAGAGGAATTAGAAACACATCAAGTATATTTGGATTAAGTACTATTTTGCCGTCTACCACTCTCATTATTTTCAAAAGATGAACAAAATCAGAAATGGGGTCCATTTTTTTCATTAATCAATTTTACTTATTTTATTTTATTATATTTTTTGCTGTGAAAGTATAAATATATATTTTGATTTTCAATTTTTTAAAATTATTAACACATATTATTAAATTTATCTTAAATGTCTTTATTGCAAGTATTTCCAAAGCTTAACTCCAAATTACAAACAGCATGTTATATTCGAATACCTGTTCTAATTCTCAGAGCAATTTAATAACATGAAGAAAAAATATTTTTCTGCAAAATATTGTTGTAAGAAGAAGCCGAAAAAGATTGAACTTTCGGTGTTTTCGAAAATTCAGAGTTCAATGAAAATACTCATTCGTTATGCGTACATTGCTTTATAAAAATATTAAATTTAATCCACAATTTTGGAGGAATTTTGATAATGTTCTTAAGATTTATGTTAAATTCCTCCAACAATTACAATATCTGCAGGGTCTCGAGACTGGACAGATTGATCTCGGAATATCAATTTTGGAGAAAATCGTCTGAACGTTTTAGACGCTTCAGACGCCGTTGTTCACAAACAGACAGACAGATAGAACGACAGACAGACAGATAGCCGTTTTGCCGTCAATCAATTTTTTATCATCAAGGACCCACAAAACGTGAATTATCAGTATAAAATACACAAGGGGATGTAACGTACTACGTGCAGGAACAAGATTGATTCACATTTTTTATATCAAGTCCTCACAATACGCGTTTTTCTGACGAAAAATCACCATTTTTCGCTACAGCATTACATTACTTGCTCTTTACAGTATAAGTATGTAGTAGTCGAGAAAGAAAGAAAGAAAGAAAGAAGTTTATGGAGTGGCTTAATTGTGATTTGAATGTGAACACCAACGCATTTATTTACTATTTTTTCAACAAGTCGGTAGTTGGAAGGTTGAACGCAAAGTCTGAAAGGGCAGAGAGACGGCGCCGAATGAGCGATTACTCAGCAACGTGTTGCGGAAGAGCAATACCGATCGCCCACCTCGTCTGCGTGGACGCGCGCGCTCAGAGGCCAGCAGCGCCTGCGCCAACAAATGAGGGAGGCCGCTGCGCGCGCGTAACGGGAGAGCGAGTGGACGGCGGGGGAGGTCGGCGAAGAGGGCCATCTCTCGCAGGAAGGCCGCCCGGAAGGGACGAGTTAGCCGTGCGGTGGAATCTCCATTACTCGTACGGCAGGGGAACTAGCGGTGCTACAACAGACACTTTCGAAGTGTGGGTATTCTGATACGGTGTTGTTGACGTAATTACACGAAGTAACAAAATCATCTCCGTCAACTTAATATATTTATTCAGAAAACATATTAAGTTCAGAGAGTTGACTTCTTTTATTACTTCTCATACTTTCGAGCAGTACTTTTAAATTTTGCAATTTTCGAAATTTCAGTGTATTCAAACTGAAATAACATCTGCCCCGTTTTTTAAGCATCCCGTCCTCTATCCGAGGAAATCATTGCATAGCATTGCATTCCATTTTTAAA